>OZ005744.1:164470083-164618907 GCA_963930735.1 Dioctria linearis
CAGGTGTTTTGGCTCGTCCTTGGTCGCGTTGGCTATCATACATTTTGTTGTTGGAAATTTACTTGAAAATTTTTCTTTAAAATTTTTACGGCAAAACTATAAAACTAAAATCCATTCGCTTTCCTCTGCGGTAGTTGGCATTGCTTTGCTTGTACTTTCGTATTAATTCAAGTGGTGTTGTTTAATTTAACTTCACGTTTACTTTTAATTTGTAGGAGAAGCATAAACTTGCTATATCAGTTAGCGATGGAAGTAGAAATAGTAGCGAAAGTGTAAACCGAAGGACTCATAAGAGCATTGACGGCTTTTTTTCAGAAATATTCACTAACATATCATGCACTCCTACTTCCATTCCTTTAAATGTGACTCAAGGAGCAAGCTCACTCTCCAGTCAATTACTTCACCCGTGACAGAATCGCTTGCACGAGAAGATGTATCTGGTTATGAGTCCTTAATGTTTCACTCCTGAGGTCGACATTGATGTGGATAATATTATCGATAGGTTTTACAAATCAAACCGAAATTGGATTTTGTGTTATAGCGTAAATATGATTAAAAAAAATTTAAAAGAGACTTCTTCCTACTTTTTGCTCCCCCTCGAACGTTTTAGTTGTGACCCCCCTAAGACTGCAGGTTTGGATACGCGCCTGCTGAGTTGTTATGCAAATTAAAAACAAATTTATCGAATAGTTTTTTTATAATAAAGGTCTGAACTTAAACTGCATTTATCTCAAAACTATATTTTTGCATATGGGGCAAAATAGTATTCAGGAGATTCTATTATCATTTATGACACTAATTGAAATTTAAATTTCACTCCAATCAATTGTAATTCAACCAATTAAGTTTGAATGTTAAATGACAATTAAGATTTCAACTTCAATGGTATACTTTGAAAATGTAAACCCCAAATTCGAAAAGATAAACCCAAAAACTTAACTATAACCATGATGAGTAGAAGAAGGATGTGAAATAATTGATAAAATGTCAGACCCATTTTAAAATTTGAGGTTGTTTCTGTGCAAAATTAATTTTTGCCCAAATATTTCCTTTGTAGAATAAATGAATTACATTTTGGGTGCTTTACGATCAAAGTACTGATTAGGTCCTAATTATGTTAAGAAATCCTATTCATACCTCTTTCATCTAAAAAATTTTCAACTCTCTCACCAACTACTTCTGAAGCAAACTTACGCTTTAATAGCGATTGTAATTTTCGCTGCTCAACCACACGATTAAATTTCCAACTCCCTAGAAGAAGTGAACTTTTTCAAATTACTTAAAAGGTCCTTATTCGCGAACGATGCTTACTAAGGGTCAGAAAGTTGGCAAATATATATAACGATTTATTTGTGCCGCCTCGTTCGAAATTCCAATTTTCTCGACTGCAGTAAATCTAATCAGTGGCAGATATAAATCACAATCACTACGGAGGATAATTTTTCTCAATTTAAAGTGCGCTGTTTAAAGGTGGCCTAATTACCTGGATGTTCTTGATTGGTTGAGCTCTAGTCTTTTTGGTTAGCTTACAAGCAAAGAAAAATAAATATTTGGGGGATTATCAAGACTTTTGCCATGATATGAATAAAATTAAATTTCTGATGAAGTCAAGTTGATACTTTTTAAGCACGAACACGGACTGTAGTACAATAAGTATGTATGTACAACTTTGGACATTCTTTAAGTACAAAGTTCTACGTATTTATGTATATTGCTCCAAACCTCTTGGTAGATTTTATAAGAAACTTTTGTGAGAATGTACATATTTACTTCAGCAGATGGTTCAGAGAATAAGCCACAAGAAACATGAAATCAAGCAAGTTTGGTGTGTCTATGTAGTTCCATTGTATATCCTTGTCCCTAAATTTCTTCATAGAATGCAACGGGGAAACTTGTGACGTATATTCTACATTCTATTTCGGTTTAGATTTCCTTTCTTGATTTCCAAATTTATTCGAGAAAATTGTCAGATGGGTAAATACTACTGAAAAATACTCTGGAAACTGAAGACGACACATTCATTGGTGCAATTCTTTGAAAATAAATGGACAGAGATAATTTGGTTTTCCTTGACGGAAAACATTTTCTATATAAAATGAACCAAGTAATTTATGAGTATTTCCGATACACACTATAGTTTTTGCAAACCAGAGTTGAGACGTAAGGACACCATAGAAAATCAATAGACCAGAGTATGAGCCGAGTGACGTTTACGCCTGTGATTGGGAAATGATTTAATCCTTCCATGAGAAGTGTTGATGAACAGATTAATTACTTCATGTATGTCGCAGATGGAAGTGATTTAGAACTTGTAAAAACTTGGCAAGATTTTTCGTAATCTACGCAATGTTTGTGACTAATGAAATAAGAAAATCTTAGAAGAACTACTTTCGATCGAAATTTGATACGAAGCTACCTTCAAAGGAGCTGTGGCGCAATTTGAGAGTGATTGGAGTTGGGCGAACTTCGGAATGCAAGAGTTATGTTAACTTGAATGAATTAAATTTAAATTTTGTCACAGTTCGGGTCCATCATCTCCACCCACTGTCGCGGGATATAGCACGACGGCAGTTATCAATAATACATTTTCTTTTGCTTGCGTCACCTAGGAGGAAGTATTTAACCTCTGATCGCCTACCATAGAAGTTCGAATATAGGGTCACCCAACTACTTGATGGGCGATCAGAGATAACCATACTGATGAGACCTCTCTAATCGCTGGGTCGAAAAGTTCGATTTTTTTCTGCATAGTTAATGCATTTTAGAAATTAATTGAAATTATTTTCAGTGAATTCAATCTGCTGTAGACGAGAAATAATCTTCCTGGAAGTGTTTAAACGCAGTTTTCTCAATAAAATCAAAGTTTATAAAACTGCTTATACTTATAATCTTGCCATCTTTAACGCATGTTATAAACAATATAATTTTTCGTTCCTAGTAGTTGGCTAAGGTTATTCCCATACCCAAATAGTCTCAATCAAAACGGCACTGTCATTTCTGTCCAAGGAAGGTCACAGTTATTTGAATAAGTTTTAGTATGGTTTCCGGAAGAAGCACAGCTGTACAACTGCTCCACTGAAGGTCAATGATGGCTTCCGTTTTTGCTGTTGGGCCAGAGAATAAAAAAAGGCCTTGTTGAACAAGTATAAAGTTTACCTGGCAAAAAAATCATATTAATCTTGTTTTTGAACTCGATAGTGACATGATAACTGCCCTCGTTCTGTTGAACTTTTCCAAAGTACTTGATCCTATAGATCACTTTCTGCTTATCCACAAACCAGTTTTTAGTCTTTCAAGGTCGGCATTCAATCTTATCTTTTTAGTCGGTATTAGCAAGTCGCATGTAATTGAAATACCGCTACCGTTCCACCAAACAACTAGTGGGGTAGCTCAAGGCTCGAAACTGGATCCACTATTATTTTTCCCATTTATAAATGATCTTCCGAATGTTATTTTCAATGCTCAATATCACCTATATGCTGATGACCTACAAATTTAAATATCAAGGCCAGTTGGCATAATTGAAGATGCTCTCGATCGCCTTAATAACGACCTTTGCTCAATACAACAAATCAAATGTAACTTTAATCTAGAGTCACTGGATACATCGTTACTGCCTCGTGTTGTACTCAATAGTGTCATCTTACCTTATCGTGAAAAAGTAGTGAATCCAAGAATCATTATCAACAATACCAATCAAATTCCTTATGTTATCTCTAAGAATGTATGTATGGTATGTAATTAGTTTTTGAGTCCGGTAAACGGTTTTGGAGATAACTGCGAAAGAAATGAATCAGTCCTTCTTAAGATGAAAAAATGTGGCCGCTTCTTGGTACAAAAGTGGACATCTTTTCTACTCATCATTACGAACAACAGGTAAGTCGTGGAAATTACTTTCCATTAGAAAAATTTTCACAACAGAGTACTAATGGATGTGAAACAAAGAACGGAAGAAATGAATGCAAAACATAGGAACTGTGTATATGACCCATGTGCAAAAAACCCGTCTTTCGGCGGTAAAAAGTTAGATATGAAATTAAAATGATTAAAAAAAAAATACAGGACTATATTACTCGCTTCTCCAACTTTAATTTGATACCAAACATGACGTATTTTGTACAACACCTCATCCCCAAAAGCCCCATCCTCCAACAATTTTTCCTCTATATTTTTGTACTCTAGACCCTTAATCTGAAGGAAAAATCCCCCAATACTGTACGACCCTCCCACACAGAGTTAGCCGTCCTTATATATTGCGATACTTCCCACGTGTTGCCTAACTACCCAAGTATATTTGAGAATCGCGAATGGAGAATTATGGATTTTTTTTCCAGTGAAAAAGAAAATTCTCATCTCCCAAACTCTCAGAGTTGCAGGCCCCAGTAGTGCATGAAAAATCTAAAGAAAAAATTTCAAACCTTTCTAAAAAAACTGAATGCTGGTGCCCTTGTCCGAAAGAGTGAACCACCAGAATCAATCCACCAATTCGTTTGGACTGTTGTCGGTGTTGTCATTAAAGCGCTTAGGAACAATTCGCAAGTATATTTCTAAGAAAATTTTAATGCTTCCTTACGAACGTAAAACGTTTGAACAACTCAGGCTTGAATCAGTGTCGCCATTGAAAATCAACGGGTGTGTAGACGTTGATTGCATGGAATGGAACTAGGGTTCTACTGGAAGAACCCAAATTCAAAATTCGTTAAGACAGTTTTTATGCTTCTGTTGCGAGCTCCCACCAAGTTGTGCTGTTATCGATTTTATGTCGAAAAATCAGATAGGTAAAAAAAATTTATGATCGCTGACGAATTTCTTAGAAGCAATAAGATTTTCAAATATCGAAATTGTGTTCTTTTCATTTATAGGAGTAATCGGTGCACCAAAAATATAAAAGCATCATATTAACCGTCCTCCTACGCATTGCGTGTCTTTTTCTAAACAATCACACCCTAAAATAAATATCTAATATTCAAAAGAAGAAAAACAAACGCCCAACCCAGCGCTATCTGTCGCCGCAGATTGGAAAAGTGCGTTACAGCACCAGCATGAATCGCTGACGACAACTACACATTGTGTCCGTACCATACGGAACTCGTCCTGTTAAACTTTCAAAACTCACTCTACAGCTCAGCACCACATTCAATTCATCGCGAAGGTGAGGTGGCCTTTGGGGAGGTCATGACCGCCGTGACCCTCCCCCTGTATACGCGCCTGCAACTCAGTTGGTTTCCATTTATTTTTGTTTAAATAGAAGAAAATTTCCATTAAAATTTTATTAACTTGAACCGATGTTGTTAATGGGGTAAAACTAGATTTCCAAACAATGTATTGCTTGTATAATATGGGACAAAACAATTTATTTATTAAATTTAAAAGAAATATTTTATTACTGCAAATCTTGAATATTTTTTAGTTTTTTAAAACAAAAATACATTTTTGTCATTCTCAATTATCGGGTAGAGTTTATATTTGTTCAAGTAGGCCTTTTTTCGTATTCTCCGATACAAACGAAACACAGATAACCATACTGATTGAGACCTCTCTAATCACTGGGTCGAAAAGGAAAAGTTCAATTATTTTTTTGCGCTTAAAATGCATTTCGTAAATTTATTGAAATTATTATTATTATTTTCAATAAATTTCAGTCTTTTAGACGAGAAATCTCTTTCATGGTTTATATATAAGTATATAAAAAAAAAAACCCTGCTTGGACTCATTCGCGTTACAGACTGAGCTTTTCATACATTTATTGGGTGACCTCCACCAGTTCATGATCTTAAAATAAGATTGTTGCCGCCGAAGTACATATTAGGTTAAAGACCAACATTGTGTATATATGCATATGTTTATGCCAGCTATGGAAAGATGAGCACGGTAAAAATACACCCACAATCCCGTAAAACTCGACTTAAGAATTTAATCTCAAAGGCCACTCTCCTTTAAGATAAATTAGGAAAGAAATGTTATTTAATGTGTAAAAATAAATTTTGGTATTGGTTTCAATTTAGCCCCTAAAATGAGTGACCCAAAGCCAGGACCATCAGGATTGCAGATAGTGAGAGTGATGATTTATTGTTTGCAGAAAAGAGAAAAAAGGAATGTTGTTATTATTTATAGTGGACAGTGATCCGGAATATGAGGAAGACATGATTATAGAACAGTTAGATGATACACCTTGATGATATTTTATTTTGGGAAGATTCTAATGAAGATGAAAGTTATAGCGAAATTGAAGAGCTTGAAACTGTAGTTAGTGAAGATACTGAGAGATGGGCAGATGACGGTGATTTTAAGAAAATTCCCTTTTGTGGGCAAGCCGGGTACCTAAAGAAGGTAATCCGTACGATTTTTTTGTACTCTTATTTGATGATAAATTTTTCTGTATGACTGTAAATGAGACCAACAAGTACGGTGAAATGATCTTAGGTGAAAAATGGAAGGAACTCACCATTTCAGAATATCAGATATTTTTAAGCATGTTACTACATACGGGACCATTAAATGTCCAGGAGTTGACAACTATTGGAATACAAGCAAACAATTTGGATTTGATTGTTTTTTCTGACATATGAGTAGAGTAAGAATTCAAAATATCTTAAGATGCCTTCAGTTTTCTTCGGATTAGGAAAGTGATAATCGCCTACGAAAAATAATTCCTGTTATAAATTATTTCAATGCAAAAATGAAAGATATATATGTATATAACCCACACAAAGAATTATCAATAGACGAATTTCTAGTTCCTTGGAGAGGAAGATTAATGTTTAGGCAATATATTGCAAATAAAAAGCATAAGCACGGGGAAAAGTTATATATTTTGTGCGAAAGTTCAGGGACTGTAATGGGAATAAAAGTATATACGGGAAGGGGTGATGATATTAGGGACAAAGGACATGTTGATAAAGTGGTTTTTCATTTGATGGATACTTTCTGCATCACGGACATTCTGTGTTTATGGACAATTTTTACACAAGTTTTGGTTTAGTAAGAGAATTGATTGATTGCAAAACTTACTGTACAGGGACTATGAGAAAAACAAGGAAGGGAAACAATTGTGAAGTGAAAAAAATGAAACTTTTGAAAACTGAAGTGATTTTTCGCTACAAAGTCAATAGTCCTAATAGGAAAATTTAAATATAAAACAGACTTTTATTCATTTCAAGTGAATATAAAGCCACTTTAGGAGAATAAGAATATAAAAGGAAAACAAAAATTCTAAATTGCTTTACATCATTACAACGAATACATGAATGGGGGATAGATCGCAAAGATCAAATGTTATCTTATTATTTTTGTACACGGAGGACATTTAAATGGTATATAAAATTATGGGTTAATTTAGTAGAAACTTTGTTGTTAAATTCATTCAACTAGTATAAAACATATTCACCACAAAATTGAATTTTTATCAGTATCGCCTGGAAATTTTAGATAAATTAATTGGAAATCCCCGAGACGAACCACACCATGTATCAAGGGATCTTCTACCTGAAATTCTGTCAAGAGGTAAAAATAGAAAAGTGTAAAGAAAGAATTGCCGACAATGCTAGAAAGACGGTAAATATAGACGCACTAATTATTCTTGCCCTGCTTGTGTCGGTAACCCATGGATTATGTTTGGGAGATTGCTTTGTTGTATAATTATTTCCTCAGTTGTTTCCATGTTACAAATTAACTAATATATAAGTTACTTTGCAATCGTAACAATTGCAAAAATAAATAAAATAAAAACATTTTACGTGCACTGATCAATGCCCGGTCAGCATAAATAAAAAATGACCTAGTGATTGATCAGAATTTATTGTGACTTACCTTCGCAATAATGACCTACTTCGCAGGTAAACAAAGCCAAGTAGGAAATAAAAATGATCTTGTTTGGAAACATTAAAAAATTCTGGCACAGAAATTACGCGTAGCCGATTCTGCATTTTTTTTTAAATAAACTAATTAATATCGAGTGCGGTAGAATAAGTCGAGTTACTTTTAGAGTCTCGTGTGGAAAGTTAAACAAGACAGAACAAGCGGTGTAATTATTTAAGAAAAAAAGCGATGTAATAATTAAAGGAAAAAAGCGGTGTAATTATTTTAAGTAAAAAAGCGATGTAATAAAAAAAGGGAAAAAGCGGTGTAATTATTTAAGTATAAAAGCGGTGTAATAATTAAAAGTTTAAAAAGCGGTGTAATTATTAAAGTTTAAAAAAGTTTATTAAAGTCGTGTAGATATAAAAGTTCATAAGCATTAAGGTGTAAAAATAAATTAATAACTACGAAAATAAAGATTAAACTGTGTGTCATTTTCGCCTTTTCGTAATCAAAGCCTCCACATCCCTTTTTCTCGCGGTGTACAAAGATAAACACCACATTTGGCGCAGCCGGTAGGATTCGGAAAATTACATAGCGTTGTATCACTTAATAATACTGATACTGGTATTAGAAAAGCTATATCCGAATCCAAACCTATTTGAAAGCGAGAACGAGGCTGACTACGATCTACGAAAGGCAATAGAAGGCAAAAGTGTGCAAAAGTTACAGTGTAAAAAAGAAATAGAGCAGCCAGTAGCCTATAAAAAGATAGAAATTGAGAAAGTACTGAAGAAGTGAAAGTTGTCCACGAATAGAGCATCAAGCAGCCAATTGAAACGCAAAAACCGAAGAAGAATTCAAAGTGGTCAACAAATAGAGCATCCAGCAGCCTATTAAAATTCAGTAAGCAGTATATCGTATCTTGCATTTATTCTTATTTATACCATATCATATATTACATATATAGTTTTTATAGCAACGTAAGATTATTTATTATTATTTTCGTGCATATACATAATAGTAGCTTACGAGTTACGGAATCAGTGATTTTTTTTTGAAGCTCCAATTTATATGTATATATAGACATATATTAGAAGTCAAATTTTCTTAAACTTTCCTTGTTAACTGTGTGTGAAGGTACTCTGCGGTAATTCATTTGATTAAATTTTGAGCTTCTGAATACCACTTCATGAGGTAAATTGTAAACTTCTTTAATTTTATCAACCGACGCATGGTGCCTGTATAGCGCATGTCCAGATTAGAAGGTAGAGGTGCAGATGCCCCTAAACCCAAAAATAGGGAAGTAAGTTTTCTTCTAGGTGATATTGAACCACTTGAAGAAACAGTACTGCGATCAGGTCATAGAATAGCGAAACCTCCTACTCCCACTACGAGTTCTGCCGAAACCTTCATAAATTCAGTCCATTCAACTACGGCTACTGATCTACTCTTTAAAACCGCTGAAGAAACGGACAACCAGATTAGGGCATTCTGTGAAAAAATTTCGAAAGGAACCACCTTAGTTAAGCAGTTGGTTCAGAAAAATCAAGATCTTTTCACTGACTTAGAACACTTTCAAGTAACTTCTCCACCTTCCGAAATAACGCAAGCTCCAACTCTTTCTGGAATAATGTCTAACCCCAATAACAGCACCAGTCTTAGCAAGACTTTTCACTGCGAACCAACGTCCACCATAATAGATACCATAAACAAAATAGTGCCAACATTTTCCGGTGAGCCATCTTCAACAGCAGAATCCGATTTGCATGTGTTTTTGAATATTTCACAGGCGTATTGCAATTCTTTGAATGAAGAAGAGAAGGCAATTTTCTTATCTTTTCTCCCCAAACTAAAATTGCGTAAAATTCCTTATGAGATTTGCAAGAATACCAGTTTTAAAACATGGGAGGAATTGCAGGAGACCTTAACGGCCTATTACTTTCCCTGTAAAAATTTAGCAGATCTCACCCATGACATGCAAAGCTGTAGACAACTCAATGGAGAAACTGTGAGACAGTTTGGTCAACGAGTAAAACAACGTCTAGAAGAATGTGAGCTGAACTTGAGACAAAAATGCAAAACAGATCCAGAACCAATGATAAAAGAATATCAAAATATGGCCACACAAGTTTTTAGGAGAGGACTTTTAAGTATGACACTCAAGCAATATGCCTGCATGTCAGATAGTTCAAGCTTCACAGATTTAATAAAAAAGGTTAGCTTTATGGAAGACACGGAAAATCAAATTTACGGTGGTGTAAACTCCAACAATTTCTCTTTTGGTGGAGTAAACTCCAATAACTTCCCTTTTGGTGGTGTAAATAACTTCCCTGGCCAAAGTGAAATAAATAGGAATGGGCTAAATAGCCGTAGACCTTTTTCACACTTTTCAGAACGTCCAAGTGTACCCATATATCCACAGAATTATCAGTATCAAGAACAAAATCATCCACCCCGAACACAATATGAAAGCTTCCAGTATCCTAGAGGTACCGCACATGGTGCTCCCCCCACGAAACTCAGCCCCCATTACCTGCTTTAAGTGTGGACAACCAAATCATTTGAGTAGAGACTGCAGAGCCTCCGGTAATTCGATCTATTGTCAAAGGTGTAAGACTTCGGGTCACGATGCAAGAAGCTGTAGGCGAGTAAGTGATCGACCCTCGGAAGTAAGACAGGTAATCGTCACTTGCGATTTCTGCGAAAGGCATGGCCATACAGTATTTAATTGCGCTACGAAAAGACGATGGGAGGAAAAACAAGAAAATTCGGGAAACTTGCCGGCGCCGATCGGATCCCACCCCGATCGGCAGTAACTTTCTTAGAAATTAACAAGAGCCTTAACGAAGTAAGAAATTTTGAATCGCAAACTCCTCATGACTCTGTAGTTAAGTTGCCGTTAGATGTAAGTAAAAAGCGTGAAACAAAATTTTTGATAGATACTGGCTCCCAGGTAACTCTTATTAAGGAAAACGTACTGAAGACGGGAACAAAAGTAAATAAAAATGAACAAATTCGAATGAATTCAGTACACGGCAAAGAAAATACTTTAGGGACTTGTACAGGAACTTTTGTGTTGAAATCGGAGTTACCCTGTAAATTAAACGTAGTAAGTACGGGTACTAACATTCCGGAAGATGGATTGTTAGGAAATGACTTTCTCCAAGAAAATTGCAATGTTGAAGGTCCTAGAAAACGACTACTTTTTCCTCGCACGGAAATCAATAAAGTAGAATTCGAAGTGCCATTTGAAGAAACTGCTACGCATTCAGAAGAAAGTTCAAGTGCCAAGGCTAGTCCCAAGTTGGATTGTGGGAAGGAGACTCAGAGGGCAACCCGCAATCTCGGCAAGCCTAGGCATGCTGAACAAAATTCTGTCCGCATTATGCTAGCGGATCAAATAAAAGACTCGCAACAAGAGAGTAGCCCTGAACAATTTACTAATGTTCAGTGCCATAATGAAAATGAATTGACTTCGAGAGAAGTTCATATTCCTGCTCGATCAGAAGTTTTGGTCAAGACAACTTGTTCAAATGAAGGAGATTTGATTTGTTTAGCCGAAGAGCTAAGCCCTGGAGTGTTCATTTCAAATTGTATAGTGCATCACACTGAAAAATATTAATCCCAAGATTGAGAAACTGGAAGATTACGATATAGTAAGACTTAGTGAAGGAAAAGTTGAGAAACCAAAGAAGAAAATGGTGAATGAAAGTAAGGAAATAAACGCAGTGGAGACAGCAACTGTAGTAAAGAAGAATAGTACTTGCCAAAGAATTTATCGCGACATTAACCGATTGCAAAAACTACATGAAGAAATAAGCCTAGATGAAGAATTAAACTCTGAGGAAAGGGGTAGAATATGGGCAATTTGTGAAGATTATGAGGATATATTTCATTTGAAAGATGATCTTTTGACATACACTCCAGTACTAAAACATAAAATACAGGTAAAAGAAAACCACGCACCAATTAACCGGAAGAACTACAGATTACCACAGAGTCAAAAAGAGATAATAAATGAACAAGTTCAGAAAATGCTCAAAAATGATATCATAACTCCTAGTAAAAGCCCATGGAACTCCCCATTACTGGTAGTACCAAAAAAGCCTGGCTCGGATGGTACCAAACGATGGAGAATTGTCATCGACTTCCGCAAGTTAAATGAAGTTACTGTCAAGGACGCTTTCCCGTTACCGAGAATAGAAGAAATCTTAGATCAGTTGGGTCACGCAAGATACTTCACAACTTTAGATTTGGCAAGTGGTTATCATCAAATACAAGTAGATAGACGAGACAGAGAAAAAACTGCCTTCATCACTAATTATGGACATTATGAGTTTAAACGGATGCCTTTTGGACTCACCGGAGCACCAGCAACGTTTCAACGCATAATGAACCATATCTTGACTGGTTTTGCAGGGATTTAAATGTTTCGTTTATTTAGATGACATTGTCATCTATGGAAAAAAGTCTGAATGATCACAACGCCAATATGCTGGAAGTATTCCAGAGGCTAAGGGAAAATAACCTAAAAATTACAACCGGAAAAGTGTCAGTTCTTACGTCGTGAAGTTGTCTATTTAGGACACAAATGTGGTAAGGAAGGTGCCTTGCCAGATCCTGCGAAAACTTTAAGTGTTCAAAATTTTCCAACTCCCAAAACAGTTAAACAAGTGCAATCTTTCTTGGGATTGGCAAATTATTACAGGAAGTTCATTCGCGATTTTTCCAAAATAGCAACTCCAATAAACAAACTACTAAGGAAAAATGTAAAATTTAAAAGGTCCGAGGAATGCCAAAATTCTTTTTGTGCGCTGAAAAATGCTTTAGTTTCACCTCCGCTTTTGTTATACCCTGATTTCTCTAAGCCGTTCATCCTAACTACCGACGCCAGTAATGACGCTTTGGGAGCTGTGCTCTCTCAGGGAGAGGTAGGCAAAGATCAACCCATAGCATACGCAAGCCAAAGCCTGAACCAGGCAGAAAAAAATTATAGTACAACAGAAAAAGAGCTCCTGGCCATTGTGTGGGCGGTCAAAAACTTTCGATGCTACTTGTTGGGAAGAAAATTTACGGTTTATACGGATCATAAGCCTTTAAAAGGAATATTCAAGGTAAAAGATACCACTTCGCGTCTAGCTCGGTTTCATGTGAAATTGTCAGACTATGATTTCGACATTGAATATAAGCCCGGAAAATATAATACAAATGCAGATGCGCTGTCCAGAATTTCACCTCTTAGCGCAGAATTAGCAAGTTCCGCGACTCAAGATCAGGAAAACAGCAAAACCAACTGCTTGGTGGTTACACGATCTCAAGCCAAACAGGGCCCCTATAGCTTGCCTTTAATATCAGAGGAGCCTCAACGTATACAGGACATACCATTGAATCACACAACCACGGTGCCTTCTACTATGGAAGTATACATACAGAAGACTCCCCTCAGTTCAGACGAAGAAGCTGATGATATAACAAATGAGGAAGAAATTAGCACAAAAGGCAAAATCCGAATCTTGAAAGATAGGAACGAAATTGAGACTATCCTACATAACTTCCACGATGCACCTCTGGGCGGTCACCAAGGCGTGTGGAAAACATTTTATAAAATCCGCAGAGAATTTAAATGGAAAGGTATGTTATCGGATATAAATAAATACATAAAACACTGTATTAAATGTCAACGCTATAAAGCTAGCCGTAAAAATAAAATGCCTATGGTAATAACAGACACCGCTCGCGAACCTTTAGAGAAAGTTTATTTGGACCTTGTAGGCCCTTTAGAAGAAACGAGTGAAGGTAATAAGTATATCTTAACTTTCGAAGATGATTTGACGAGGTTCATGGACTGTGTCGCTATACCAGACGCAGAAGCAGCAACAGTAGCGAAGGCATTTTTTAATGAAATAATAACGCGCTACAGAATCCCCAAAGTACTGGTTACAGATCAAGGGACAAACTTTACAAGCGATTTGTTCAAAAGAGTATGTAAAATGCTTAAGGTCAAGAAAATACAGACTACCGCGTACCATCCGCAAAGCAATGGAGCTTTGGAGCGGTCTCATAGGCCTTTGGTCGAGTATCTGAAAATCTTCGTTGAGTCTAACCCCCGTACATGGGATGAACATCTTAGGGCAGCAATGTTCGTACGAAACAACAGCAAACATAGAGGAACTAAGCTAACGCCTATGGACTGTTTGTTCGGTTTCACTGCGGAAATTTCTAACAATTTGCAACGAGAGCCTGAACCAGTATACAACTTTGAAGACTATTACTTTAAATTAAGAAGTATTGTACAACAAGCATATGCAATTGCGCGTAATAATTTACTACAAAGTAAAGAGTACTCCAAAACCCAATATGACAAAACGGCTCGGCCTTTAATTTTCGATATTGGCGACCAAGTGCTGCTAAAGAACCCGGTTAAAAAAGGAAAGTTTTCTCCTGAATGGTTAGGACCGTACAATGTAATTGAAGTACCTTCGGAAGTAAATACGGTGATACGAATTAAAAACGGTAAACGGCGTGTACATAATAATAGATTAAAACTTTGGAAATAAGTAAAACAAACAAATATTTTTTTTTCCTCTTATTCTTTTTTTTCTTTCTCTTCGTTTTCTTTATCTCTACTTAAATATACAAAGAAAGAATCTGTCCTAACCGCTGAATTTTCTTAGGTATGAAAATACTCCGCTTTCTAATGACCACACTTACGTGGCAATGGATCACCAGTACTCCCTTCGACATAAAACTACTGGAGCCGGAAAGGGAAGTCTTGATGGAACCAATAGGAACTGCAGTATTTTATCACACGACGTGGACGGTGGTTACTCGCATGAAAATGCCTAATTGGACAACAACCATCGATTTTCTGAGGTACTGCGATGACAACCTATTAAACTTGTGCAGTTTCAAAGGTAAAAATAAAGAGGGTAGGTGCAATTTCTGGGATAGTTTATTTAAAAGAAATATAATAGACGTCCAGGAAGAAATTTCTGAATTGACGTCCTTCTTAGCGCGACATCGCGAAAAACGAGGGTTATTGGATATCGGTGGGAAAGTGAGCAAATTTTTGTTTGGTACAATGGATAATGATGATGCCAACAATATCTACAGTCGTCTCGACGCGTTAGAAAACCAAGAAGATCAATCCATCCATCTTCTGGAAAGACAACTCACTTTAATGAAGTCAAATTTTGAATCGCTATCCTCGCCAATACTAGACTTGACAAAAAATCAGGACCATTTAATACAGGTGGTCAATAGTTTTCTTCTAGAAGTTAATGGCACTATGAGCGAGTTTGACGTGGAAATTCATAGAAATAGAATACAAGCTGAACTAAACGAGATTATTCTGACAATGTTACAGTTACAGCATATACAAAACACTCTTTCGAAAATTTTCACAATTATAAATGCCTTGCAACAACACCGATTACACCCACTTCTTTTACGTTCAGAGAACTTGGAAAATTTATATAACAACATAACCCTGTATTCCCCGATTAACCATTTACTTCGAGATACTTCTATTATTAATGAGGTAATATCGGTGCAAAGCCTCTATTCTGCCCGATCATATACTTATTAAAATTGTTATACCCGTAGGTACTTCGCCAGATTTTTACATCAGCAAAATTCACCCCCCTTCCGTTCCAAAAACCGATGGAGTCTACGCTTTGTTAGATATTGACGCTGATTATCTTCTCAAAGATAATATTACTCAGCAGACCGTCGTTATGTTTCAGAGTGAGCTCAATACTTTATGTCGTCTTCTATCTACATATCGAGAACCTGAACTCTATCTCTGCAGACAGAGTAAGCCCCATTCTATTGACCACCAATTACAGGAATCATGTGTTAACAGCCTTTATAAAAGCCAAAATGAAAATGTCCTCACATGTCCAGTAAAATTATTACCTCAGCCTCCCAATGTTGTGACGGAATTAACCGCTCCCAACCACTGGCTGTTTGTATTCCACGAAGACAAAATTCTACAAGCTCAATGTCCAAACAGAGTTTTCCAAAAGACTCTCTCCGGGCCTGGCATCTTACATCTTAATGCATCTTGCAAATTTAACCTAGGACACTGGGAGCTCCCCACAAGAGGTAACTCAATTAATGTACTAAATACGTACGTGTATGCAAACTTTTCCCTCCCCAAATTAAATTACGAGGACTCCTCACTCAGGCTATCTATCTTTAACGCAACCAAACTAAGAAATCTAACCATAACCTCATCACACCCCAACTTTCAAGAAGTACTTAAAAAGGCTGCTCTAAATTTCAAAGAATTAGACAATGAAATAAGGCATGCAAAACACGAAAAGGTACAGTCTGCTCATAAAATGTTTACATATACTAACACCGGGCTTTTCTCGTTAGTAACTGCCTTTCTAATAGTCGTAGGAATTTATTTATATTGGAAAGGAAAAGCATCCTCAAAAA
Organism: Dioctria linearis; assembly: GCA_963930735.1. Lineage (NCBI taxonomy): Eukaryota > Metazoa > Arthropoda > Insecta > Diptera > Asilidae > Dioctria > Dioctria linearis. Next base: position 164,486,329 of record OZ005744.1, read on the forward strand.
TATAAAAATCACGTTCTACGATAAATATATCCTCTCCAATAATAACAGCATCCACCCTCACTGCTATCCCACACGAGGTTGCCACTATTTCTTCAATGGAAACACCCAGAACGCATCCAACAACGGAAAAAGTTTATGAATTGCCTATAGAACTTGCACCAGCACCACCAACTCTTAAAAACAAATATCGGAAATCGTTCCGCATTCCCTCACACACAGTCTCAAATTATTAAATTACATTATCATAAAAAAATAAATAAGTAAAAAGAATCTTTATAGGAACTAGATTAATAGCATTTAAAAAATTATGTGTCATTTTCGCCTTTTCGTAATCAAAGCCTCCACATCCCTTTTTCTCGCGGTGTACAAAGATAAACACCACAGCTTCAAGCTTTGTCACTATATGCACAACAAAAGTAATACCCTAGACAGACGGGATATATCAATGATCATTGGTTCAATTTCGTAATTAGACCAATGATCATTCCTGTTTTGGGGTGGCACACGGCAATGACGGTCTTCACGTAATTAGATTTGACAGACTAGATTTGACCCATTAAATGTGTCACTTGTGTATACTGGCGATTACTCCCATATCCCTAAATTTCAAATACATATCCGCGTATATGTGGCTGCTTCTTCGTACCTTTCTCAGATCTTTTATATAAATGCGCCACAGGTCGCACAACTTTCAATTTTCAGCAGTTTTTCACAATCTTGCTTTTTCCTTCGTTTCTTTTTCATTCGTCTCTTTTTCCATTTATAATGTATGAATTTTTTTTAAAGAATTCAATAGTTTGGGAAACATGCAAAATTTATTTTGAAAAATGTATCAGCCTATTTCACAAATGACATATGACAGTGATGGATGGAAAATCAGCTGATTTTTCCAATAATTTGCAGTTCCTCACCGCTGAAAGCGCGCGTATCGCTCAAAGAAATGCCAAGCAATACATAATTGCAAACGAATGAGCTTTTGGGGGCGTAATTGGTGCAATGACGAAACGAATGACCATTGCGCCAATGATGCAGTGACACATGAGTTATGCAATGATAATTGCTCCGTCAATGATCATTGATATGTCCCGTGTATCTAGGGTATAAGGTTCATCCTTCCAGAGATATTTCATACCTTGTACTGCTACTTAAAAATGTATTTTTATCTAGGTACATATATGAATTATGTACTTTTCTTCATTACTGAACCTAAAATAACGATTTTATGTTACCCGACTATTTTTGGAATAAATTTATTTATGCAATTTAACACGTTGACGGACACATGCGTCTATAGGCGTCAAAACGAAGTTCACTATGTAACATGACGGCAATAGCCGTCCAAAACGAAACGGTCGTTTTTAGACACTACGGATATAGCGGCACAAATGTGCATTTACCGGAGTACAAGTAGAAGCCTAGTGAATTTTTATACCCTAGATGAAATCTATAGGGGTATACTAAGTTTGTCATTCCGTTTGTAACACCTCGAAATAATAACGGTAGAGCAAAATGAATTGGACACCCACGCATAATATTAAAAGTTATTTTGATTTTTGCATGTCCGTCCGTCTGTCTGTGCGCACGATAACTCGAGAACGCGTATACTTAGAGAGCTGAAATTTAGTAATTTTGTAAAATTAAGTTCGAAACTGAGACACATCGGGCAACTCCTTCGTGGGGTTGCCATACAAAAGTTCGTTTTCCGTTATATATTTCAACACTGCTTGAGAACGCGTGGATGTAGAGAACTGAAATTTGGTACGTGCTGTTCTCATTGTACTGTCAAAAAAACTTTCAAAAACGGACTAAATCGGGCAACCCTGTCTTGGTGTTGCCATATAAAAATTTAGGTTTTTTATGTATACTGTGAAAACGATCAGTCCAAGACATTTTTATTGTACTAAAAACTTCTTCAGAATATGAAATCCTACAAAATTGGTTATAATCATTTTTTCTGTCCGACGAACCGTTCTAGAAATATATGCGAAAAACCATTGCAAAAATCAAAATTGCTCAATCAAATCGCTCATACGAACATTCATCTAGGGTATCATAAGAATTGGTCTTAGACCAATATTAGCTTTTTTACTTGTTTTGATTGAACTTCGTTTTCCACCTGTTACACGACTTACAGCTTCAGTATGCACGTGGTTGTGAAGGGAGTAGTGCGATCGTGTTTTTTCCTGAATTTATAGTTGTTATGGATAGATTTAAAGATATGTATTGTTTAAACTGTTTACTTTTTTTTAAATAACTAATAATAATGTAAATAATAAATATATATATTTACAGAAAATGGCCAGTTGGGAAAAAGATCATTCTAGGCTGCTGAAGCTTTTTGAGGAAATGAGTAGTGGGTCAAGCAACAGTGAATCTGAATCTGATGGTAACAGTGCTGAAAATAATAGTTCAAGTAGTGAAGATAATGAATCAACTACAGATGAGGAATATGAAGCACCAGAAGAACCCGAAAATGATGAGACATGGCATACCAATACAACACCTATAAGAAACTTTTCTTTTGATGCAGATGCCGCTGGAATTCTTTTGGATATATGCGAAAATGTTTCTCCATTTCAGGTTTTTGAAAAGATATGGGATGACCAAGTAATGGAAATGATTATACAAATGATTACGGCATAAAACTTTGCAATCAAACACGGCCACATGCAAGGCATAGTAGGAAGGCAAATTTCAAAAATACTGATACGATTGAAATGAGAAAGTTTTTAGGTTTGTGTTTGCTTCAGTCCCACCTAAAATTCTCCAGCATTAGAAAACTCTTTTCCATTGATGCATTACATTACCATCCAGCATTTCCTTCACAAATCTCTGGAAGGAGGTTTGAGCAAAAATTGAGATGCTTTTGTGTACAAGAAGAAGATTCAAACGACCCTTTGAGGAAAATAAAAATATTTCTTGATTTGCTCATACAAAAGTTTGCGAATGCATATGCACCAAATGAAGCATTATCATTAGACGAATCTTTGTTATTATTTTGAGGAAGGCTTCATTTTCGCACGTACATGAAAGGCAAAAAGGCAAAATACTGAATTTAATTCTACGAACTTTGTTCAGCCCAAGGTTATGTTTTGAACATAGAAATATACAAAGGCCATCAGAAAACGATGAAAATATGACAACTATTGAAAGTCTTGTGATGCGATTGATGCAGTTATATTTAAACAAAGGCCAGCATTTGTTCATGGATAACTATTACAACAGTCTAGATAACTAGTCTACAGTCTAATCTAACAAAATGGAAAATGACACATGTGACAGGAACTTTTCGTGTAAATAGGAAGGGTCTGCCGCAAGAAATATCACGTCGTAAGCTTAGAAGAGGAGAACATGTATGGCGACGACAAAATCAGACAAACGTGTCCAAATAGAAAGATAAACGGGATGTGCTATGTCTAAAAACAGCTTACCACTCAAGTATGATAAACATAGCTAACCGGAGACAAGAGAAAAAGAGAAAACCAATAGCAATAGTGAATTATAATCAGAATATGTTAGGTTGACAAAGCAGATCAGATGATGTCCTATTATTCCTGTACGAAAAACAATTAGATGGTATAAAAAGGTAATCTTTCATCTACTGGATGTAGCAGTGTGGAATTCTTACTACATCTTTAAAGAAGAGACAGGTTCTCAAATGAAGTTTATAGAATACAGGGAAGCAATCATACGATCTCTAACTGGTATAGATTATAAACAGGATGGAAGGTCTTTGGTTCAATTTAAACCTGCACGAATCCAAACCAATGAAATCAACTACAATGGAACACAGCACTTTCCTGAGAAAAGTTCTCCTCCTGAAAGTTATAAGCTAAAAACATATTTTCAGCGTTGTAAACAATGTTATAAACAGGGAATAAGGAGGGAAACATCATATTGCTGCAAGAATTACATGTCAAAACCTGCACTGTGTCCTGCACCATGCTTTGAAACATGGCATACCGAAATTAATTTGTAATAATTATAAAATTATAATAAATTTTTTTTTCATTTATTTATTTTTGTTTGATTATGAACTAACATTTCGTGTAAAACTCCCAAAAATACTTTGTTGCACACAAAAAATTGCTTATTTGAGTCATTAAACATGTCATTTACTTTTTAAATTTTTGCTATTATAGCCGCCGTCGTCCCATTACCTAGTGTCTACAGTCCCCTGGCGCCATGAAGGTTATAGCCACAACCTAATTAAAGGTGTTGAATTAATCAAAATTAAGTTTATTTAAGCAGAAAGAGTAAAACTATACTTCTAATATTCTAAAAATTACAAAAACATATAGTGTTAATTTTCGAACTTCACTGTTCCTACTGTCTATCAATGTGTTAATAATGTGTTTTTACTTTATTTTGCATTGCACACCTGGTGTTCAGTCCGTCCCTCGTAATGAAAACATTCAGAGGAGCTACCTGCACATACGGCCGTGCAATCATCTTATTTGTACGAAGGGAGTTATAAAGCGACTGGTCTCTATTACCAAAATGTTTTTTTATTAAAAGTTGATTTTATTTCTCCATCATTGACCGATTCTAACAAGTGTAGGTTCGATTCCCGTCCGCGGGAAAAATAAATAAAATTGAATTTACAATTTATTTGTGCGCTTTCATCGTTACTGGTTAATGCCAGCTGAAAGCAAAACGTGGCTTAGTAGGCTAGTTACAAATTTGATAAATGCAAGAAGGAAAATCATCTGTCTCGTTAGCTCAGTGGTAAGAGCAGTCGCCCGGCAAGCGGAAGGTCCCGGTTTCAAATCCCGGACGAGGCGGTTGTTTTTTCTTCTTGTATTTATAAATTTGATTTAGAATCATTAAAAATAAAAGTTCTTAAAATTCTTATTTCTCCAAGATTACAAATGATGCTCCTTTTTACGACATATTTATATCGGAACCAGTCAGACTCTGGAATAAACTATTTTTATAACGCGTTGGTGTTTTTCGAAAACTTATTTCCATATTGATAAATAAAATTTTTGTCGTTTTAAATTGAGAGAATTAAGTATTGAATATGCCCATAATTTCTACTAATATTATTAAGTCAATACTTCTCATAATCATTCAAGTTAGAATTTTTATCCTTGTCCTAACATGACGAAAACTATGTAGGTAGAAAATGGGTTGAGATTAAGGAAAATTTACGTAACGCTGTGAAATTTACGTTAAATTTACCAATTCAAGGAAATGTGTCCTCTGCCCTATATGGAAATATTCCCTAATTTTCCTAATATTTACGTTACGGTACGAAGTCCTCTCATTCTTGACTTACGTAAATCGGATGTAAATTTTAGGTAATCTCAACTTAGCTACAATTAGTCGCTGCCTTAATTTACGTCGAAGAGATGTAAATTTTGACCTGAAAAAGAGGGGAAATGTTGCTTGGGATGGATCACAAAAACTGCAGCGAATTTCCAGACGCAATATTTGTAGGATATGTGAAGAAGAAGAAGAGACTGAAGAGAACCTGAAATTTAAACGAATTGGCACACAGAGGGCTCTACCTAATTCGGCGATATTTACGACTACTTAACTTAAAATAACAGACGTACCTACACAACACAAATATGTCCGTGGTATATTACTGGGAAATCCTGGTAGGATATATGAATTGTCCGTAGGAAATCTCGTCCGGTCCCAGTTAACAACTTAGGACATCCCTGGGAGTGACGAATGTCCGTTGTTGGGATGTCCTTAGTAGATCCCACGCACTTCCAACAGGATTTCCTGTGGTTGTACTTCATAGGACGTCTTACGGATCTCCTAGTTTGTTGGCAGGATGTAAAGGGGAATATCTGAGGATATTTTTTGAGATTTTCTGGGATTGTAGAATTTTTTTTATGGGTAGGCATTTTTATTAAAACAAAATAATTATGACTGGGAAGTATATGTCAGAGTTGTATGCACCTGCACAAAACAAAAATCCAATATTTTTAACACAGGCAAATTGAATTTCTATGACAAAATTAGATACTAACACGTTCTGAAATGTACAACTAACAAACTTTGCTAAAACAAGAAGAAATTGCAAAGATAATAGAATTCTGATATAGCTTCACCCATGTAGCTGGATTAAACAACGCAGTTCTCATATGGCTTCTTTCAATACATATTTTGTTGTTCGGATTTTGTTCTCCAAAAAGGACAGACTGAAGCACATCAAGCAACAAATTAGTGCATTCACTAGAGAATCACGCGAACCACGAAATTCAGAGAACTTACCGAAATAAATTCTGGAAGGGGAAAAAAGACTTTCCCGTATTTGTCCCAAAATTGTCCTGCACATGCCGTATGTATTTGTTTGTAAAATCCTGAGAACGTTCCCATAGAGAGTAGTTGCGGGATATCCCAGGGAATAATTTATGGGAAATATCTAATAACTGCTAGAAGTAAGGTCCTAAGTATATACTGAATACTTCCTGTTAAGGTCTTGAGAGCGTCTTGACTGTCCGAGAGGATATTAAGGTTTAGACCAATATGGCTCTCATAATACAGCTATTGGCGTGTACTTCTATGACCAGTACCCCGATTTGGATTGCGGTAAGATTAGACCCCAGGGCCACCCAGTCCGATTCCACTGTTCATTTTGGAACCACCTGTGTACCACACCACCAATCCTAGTTTCAGGGACAGTTTAGTGGAGCGCCATTGTTGTCGATCTCCCAAACCACCTCGAACGGTTTTACAAGATCCGCCTTGGGTGTGATTATATAAGATATAATCGGTTTTATTTTGATCAGTTTTTAGCCAGCATGAGATGGCCGAATAGGTGGTGTACATTCACTATATCATTTTTGGCTTCAGATCTATGTTCTCCCAATGGAAGCGACCACACGTGTAGAGAGATCCTACCGCTCTTTCCGATACTCTGGACAAATGCGAATTCCAGATAAGTTTCTTATCTAGACTAACCCTCAGAAATTTTACTTCATCTGAAAATATCAATTCCGTGTTATCAAGAAGAGGAGCCGTTAGCGAAAGCCTCGTTCTTCTCGTGAACGGCACAATTAGCGTTTTGATATGGTTTATGCTAAGGCCTTTGTTTAAACATCACATGCGAGCTTTGATAGGGCTTTTGGCATGACGTCGGATATGACTTGATCATACTTGCCCCGTATTGTGACTACTTGGTGATCCGCGTAGTCTTATATATGAAATCCCGATATGGTCAACCTCATAAGGAGATTATCAATTACAATCGACCACAAAAGTGGAGAGAAGACTCCTCCAGCCTTTATCAGCGGGTGCTCGTGATTGAACAGTTCTCTAGAGTTATGATTATTCTCCTCAGTAGACTTCCTGTCAGCTTGATAAGCAAATTGCTTAAGATGAAGTGGTGATTTAGTCAGAATTTCACTACGGATATGAAGCTCTAGGATTTTTCCATGGACTTAAGAAAGCAAAAAGGGGAGAGGCTGATGAGTCGGAACGATTTGGCTATAGAACTACCTCTTTTTCTGCTTTGGGTATTAATATCAAACTGACGTATCTCCAACATTGAGGAACATACCCTAAAGTATAACTGACTTCAAAATTTTTTCTGGTGAAAGCGGTATTTCCTCAACACTTTGCTGTAGCAAGGCAGGGAAGAGGCCATCCGCTCCAGCAGATTTAAATGGTTTAAATGTGCCAATGACCCATCTAAGTGGGAGTGAAGACTCTTCCTGAAAGGTTCTTATACTCCTGTCTGAGACCCTGTAATTTTCCACCTCAATTCGGTATGGAGCTACTATTCCTTGATCAGGAGCGAGAGTTGAGAAAATGAGTTTCTAATAAGAGCCTAACTGTTCCTCACACTGTTTGGGGTGTAGTTCCCATATTATTTTTGAAGTGAGCCTATACCATTCGTGTGTTCCTTCGAAAGTAGTGGTACCTGCGGGCGATTGGTCTATGCCATCGCAGAAGATCCGCCAGGTTCTTCTTTTGGATCTTCTTAATTTCTTATAATATTCCATTAAGCCTTTTTATATTCTCCTCAGATGCCAGAGAGCTTAGCTCTGTTGAATAATTTTCTGACTTTTTTCTTTTCACACTCAACTTCTTATCCCACCTCTTTGCTTCAGAAGGCAACTGTTTTCGAACGAAGTCAGCACCACCACCTTTGGGAAACATTACCATACTCTTCGATAAAAACGCAATGTGTGAACTTACAACACTAAAATTTGTGTAAAATTACAACACTAAAAAATGTATGTAAAATTACTTTTTATATGTTCTATGTTGAAAATAAGGTACACAAATTGGAATATTTTCCTTCATTCAAATGACACTTTCTCTTTTCCAACCCTTGAAGGATTTTTAGTGTAAATCGGTCCGTTTTTACTCCATAAGGTTTCCAATAGATGCAATTTTTATATATTTTTCTGTATTTTTCTATATGCCTCTGTACGACGTGTTATATTATCTTGCAGATTCTAGTCAATATCCTGTTTTGACATTATCGCATGGAGAAAAAAAGGAAAAATCATTTTCTCTTCCTACTCCTCACAAGACATATTTCATCCCCTCTCACAAAACTTTCATATCGTATCTAAATCCAAATTGTTTGCTTATTTCGAATCCAACCAAGTAAAAAATATTCCCCCCACACTTCTGGACTATATATGCCAAAAACTATCAAATTTTGTTTGAAACAAATAGACAGAAAAAGAATAAAAACAAAAGAATGACATAAGATTTTTGTTTTTCAAAATACTGCAAATTATTTAGATTTGAAAAATCTTGATTAAAAATAACAAGAATAAAATTTGTTAACCCAATCACTATGTGCACATGCATTCTCTTGATAAGAACTTTTGAAATTGGAAACAATTCATTGGTGACTTTTCGTATCTAATCTAGAATAAGACAAAAAAAAAAACTTTCCACAGCAGTAAATTTTGGCCTCAAGCGTTTAGAAGTAGTATTTTGACTGAAGATAAAATTCTCACGTGTAAGGAATGCGATGCGATGATACAAAGTTGAAAATTATCAAAATCTGATCAACTCAAAATGATCTAGAAATCACAGCCGGGCCAGGGTATCTATTTTTTGATAGCTAGAATCTCAATGAATGATACTTTGGATAGCCCTTCAGACACACGAAAGTAGTATATAAAGTCTGATCCATCTGAATCAAATCATCAGTTCGCTCTGGAGATCTATCGTAGTTAGTCAGTCTTACTTTTATCAAAATGAAAATTTGTCTATTCGCTTTTGTTGCGCTTTGCCTTTGTAGTGCATATGGAGGAGTTTCAAAGCCGGTCATAAAAGGTAAAAATTAAAAATAAAAACTTAAATTATTTCGATTTCATAAAATTAACAAAAAAATTTTTTTTCTCAATTCTTAGGCCAACCTAGTCCTATGTGCAAAGCACCAAATGGTGGTGGTCTACAGTCAGTTGTTGAAGAATTTGTTGCCATCATTCCATTGATGATCTTCTCGCTGTCTACGCAAATGCCGTTAGTGTTGATGCAGAGGTTCAAAAGGCTATGGCATATCTTGAAACCGAAAGTTTCCTCAGCCTATTGAAAGCAGTACAATCAGCTCCAGATTTTTATAAATTAATGAATTTCGCTTGTGAAAAATTGTACGTAGACATGTACTATTACTTCAATATAGCCGGAGAATTTTTGGGATTGCCGCCACTACAACGTCCTTTGATGGCTACTACTGCACGTAAAGGATTAAAGGGAATGGTTCAGGATATGATTGATATTTTACCAATGGAAAAATTGAAAGCTTTATACAACGATAAGATTACAAATGATGAATACGCTAAGAAAGGTTTGGAGCTTATATCATCAAAGGATTTCAAAAATATTGTCAAGACCCTTGAGAGCCTTAAAGAGTATAAGGAGCTTATAAATGAATTACGTAAGGTGGGCGTTGATGTAGATACAATTATTGCAGAAATTAAAAAATATTTTAAATGGGATTAAAATGAAAACCCAGTTATAGTGTTACTTTAAGACAACAGGAATTTCAGTTTTAATATGGTGGAATTACTTTTTTTGTTGCGAGTAAAATTTTTGCAAAATATTTTGTTGTTTTCTGAGTATTTTCGTTTTTAATATTTCCATTCGTAAATGTATGTGACTCACATTAACCACACCACTGATTTCGATTGCTATAGAAATATAAATTTATGTGTTGTGTAGGAGCTTATAGTACTTTTATATTTTCACCAATCATACCTACATTAGGAGTACCACCTTAAAACTTTTTCGTTTCTCTTCGAAAGAAGTTCGTTCTTGAAACGGCTTCAAGTCATTCAAACTATGCAAGATTTATTATTTCGCGAAATAACGTAAATTTTAGCTAGCTTGGTGCTCATGCTTTTCTGTTGATTGATTGAAAATTGAGGTTGTGACCCTTACTCTGGAATGTAGGCCTTAAAAGGACCAGACTTCTTAGTAATTACCCATTGGACCCAACTGAACGCTCTTACGAATTTGAATATTGGCTCCCAACCCTCTTTGCACTCTTTGCTCCGTGCAGCTCATCCAGGAGGTGTGAGCCAAGGACTCTATAACGCTTTCCCGAGAGACCTGGATAGTGACAATGGAAGTAAGTCACTGTCTCGGATTCCTCTCCGCATCCCCTACATACAGGGTGAGCAACTAGTCCTATCTTGTCTAGGTGATCCTATTCTGCTAGTCACCATCTCTTTCTGTAGTACAGTTGCATTAACACCCAAGAAGTCCTAGGTTTTAATCTCGATAGATGATTTGAACTTGAACAACTTTCTTCATGGGGTATTCCAATTACTGAAAATTCTTTCATTTAGAAAAAAATAATTTCACAGTATAAAAAATGAGAAAAGAATAGTTCTGGTAATACATATAACCTCATTTTATTGCCATTGACTTCATTTATCACCAAGTGTCTTCATGGCAGATAACTAGAAGAGTTTAGTCTTACTTTTACCAGTCACTTTATTTTGGACTCCTCAAAATATATAGAGCACGTATAAATTTATGATCGAAAATTCCTAACGCTCGAATGACGTCATTCATTAAGATCTACAACTCCAAGCAAGTCTTATAATTGCCTGGTAGATATGGATTAAAGATTATGACACTTTTCCACTTTGGTGGAGGTGAAATGTGTTCACAGATATATGAAAGAATTTCACAGTGCAAAGTTCATAATTTTTACTGTAAGATTTTGCCTAATGGAAATTAAATTTCAAGTACCTAGTTCAAGTCATTTTCTTTGTTGATTTGATTTGGTGATTATTCTATATGATATCAGCTGAACTCGTACTTAAGAGCTCGCAATTGTATTACCTGAAAAAAGTATAAATATCGATATAAATTCTTAATCTGTTTTGGATACTAAAAACGTCTTCATTTAGGTCATCATAACAATGATGATGAATTTCCTTTTTTTGAGTCTCATCAAGTGTGGCAAACAAAATAACTCGATGTGTCTGATAATGTTACGATAATCTTTGATTTCGATAAAGTTTTCAATTTTAAAGTATTTAAATAATTCTAGCATTTCAAGTCAATTTTTTTTTAAATAAACCGCGCTATTGTCAAGATTTCATTAAAAAATTGTTTAGAAATTTGAAAGAAAATTCTGATAAGAAATTTCTTGATGAAAACTTTTTAATATTATGGAGAACTCTTGAAAATTAATTAGGATCATCAATCTCCTTCCTTGTGTATAATTTAGTCATATTCCTGTTTAATAATTGGTATAAGTTGCATATTGTAATTTATGGTTCTACATCAGCTTCATTCATTTATCAACAGTATTTTCAGTTCTATTTAGCAGCTCAAGAGCTTCTATGAGTTATTCTATGTTGATAATGGCTTGAGTTAAAGTACTAATTTGAAAGGTGCGTGTTCGAACCCTGTAATAAATTCTACAACTAAATCTTTGTCGAATATATTTCACATAATTCAATCAATAATTTAATAAATTTAAATATCTTGCTATAAAATTCTAAACATCTATGTAATTGCTACCATAAAATAATTCTTATCAATTGGCATCACTCTTTTCATGGATATAAAATCTATAAATTGTTTCTTTGTATTGGTCGTAATTGTTCAGAATCTCTCTTTCTGGTTCGGAACTTCAAAGTGATAAGATAAAGTCTACAATAAAAGTTATAAAATATTTAACCACATAATCGCACACTTGATCCCGCCGATACCTGAAACAAAGTCAGATCAACAGAACATGTTCGAGCTACTCGTCAAATAGCAACTTCTCTCAAGAATTCCTTTTAGAGAAAGAAAGCTTCTCCTTAACGGACATGTTCTACGTTAAAGACCCTGAAAGAAACCTCAAAAACTCAATGATACGTTGAGCATGCTCAGTGATGTTATACCCGGTTTAGACAAGATCAGTTATAAAATGATCAAGGAATCCCCTATCTCCTTCAAGATGAGATATTTATATCTATTGAACTTAATAATGGATATAGGATCCTTCCCATAAAACTAGAAGATTGCGACAAGTGTCACTATTCCGAAGAAGTCTAACTCTTCTAACACTGTGAATGATAGCAGGCCTATTTAATTGTTATCCTGCCTCTCAAAAGTATTTGAGAAAGTCCTGACGCGAAGCCTTAATACAGTCCTAGAGAGCATACTATCTAATGTATAATATGCCTTCCGCCCAGGAGAAGGATACAATCTTTTCTTCACAATCTAGAGGATTATTTAGCAGAAGGTCTAGATACACGGCAACATGGCACAATACTTTCAGCCTATTTGGAAAATTCCTATGACCGGGTAGGAAGACACATAGTGAATAAACGCCTAGCTGTGTGGGGCTTGATGCCAAGTTCATTCAACTAACCATAAACTTACTATCATCCCGAAAGCTCAGAGTTAGAGTCAATTGTTTCCTATCCCCTATCCATCCCTTCGACAATGGAGTTTCACAGGTCTCGCTATTCTCAACTAGTATTTTCAAAATTTATATTGATTCTCTTTGTTAAATCCTAGAAACAATTCCAAATATTAAGATCCTGATTTATACAGACAATCTGCCTAATGCAGGCCACGGAATCGGACGAGAAGCTGACAGAAATATCAGCAGGGCTTTCAACCGAGCGAATATCTGGGCAGAAAGCACCGGGGCGAAGTTTTTACGGACAAACTCGAACTGTTGCATATCTGTCGCAAGAAACTTTGCAGGACTAGCAGCTGCAGGATAGATGATTGGGACCTAACAGCGAAAGACCAATTTAAAATTCTGTAACTTGACCAGGAACCTCAAATGGAACCTCAGGACAAATATAACAAAGCAGGGATTGGACAGGACTAACAACCTTCTAAAAGTCCTGGCGTCTAAAAGCAGAAGGGTCCCCACAAAGTCCCTCTGCCGCATCAGCATGGCGCTGACTTATGGCAAGATCACTTACGTACTTACCGTTTACGGTCACATAGCCCAAACTCTGATCAATAAGCTACAATTGAAAATAAACACCATTGTCAGGACAATGATAGGAGCCTTTCGGACTTCTCCGATTGAAGCTCTGCTAATCGAGGGAGATTTCCTGAATATAAAGGACAGGCTGGCAAAAACTGCGACCAACCTTATCACAAATAGTTTGATGGATCCGACAAGACCACTACATCATAGAGTAAGATGAGCCTTAGAAAGTCCCACACCCCGAAATCCCTCCACATTAGTTAAGTGCCCAGAATAAGTTTTAGAATTAGGAATGCCCCAACCTAACCCACCACCACGCGAAGATACCCTAGCCCTACCCTACTCATATCCTCTACACAAACATTTCTACTTAACAATGACTAAACACAACAAGAACGTAACATCGACGGATGTGTACCAAAAAATGTTCCTGGAGATGGGAAGCTTAATGATCAAAGCAGAACTATGGTTCACCGACGCCAGCTACTCACCAGAAGATGTTGGCATGGCGGTGGTTAAAAACATGGACGCAAGGTGTCAAGAAGAGTATGCCACCAAGCTACACCCAGACACCACGCCACAATAGGTAGAGCAACATGCAATTGCTGAGGCAACAAAAAGGGCCAAACCCAAGCAAGGAGCGATAACAATATGCACCGACTCTAAGGCTTCCATGGACGCCATCAACAACTGCAAAAACAACTCGTCCTTAATACGAGTCATTAGAAATAACTTAAGAGGATCAAAAACTACTATCGGTTTTACAACAAGATACGCGGGGATAACCGGGAATTAAATAGCGGACCGCTTGGCAAAACATACAGCAACAAGTCCTCATGGGAACTTCTCAACAACAGCAGATGCCTGGCTGACAGCCAGAATTGCTGTTAAAGAAATTTATGGGCGCAGGCACCAATTGGTACAACAACAGCACCTTCCTCCATACACACTGGCCTTCAATATAACAAACTTGACTATAACAGGACACTTAACAGAAAACACACAAGAAACTTGACTAGACTCAGACTGGGATACACGAGACTCACGCACGGACACATAATATCCAGGACACCCACACTCCTCTGTACTAATTGACAGAGTTCCTTAACGGTAAAATACCTCCTTTGACTTGCGCCATATCCAGAAACTTCCTCAATTCCACAAACCTCCTCCTGGTCCTGACCCCTCCGAACCAGGAAATTCTCCATTATTTTGCATCCTTAACCCTCCATTCCCCATTTAAGCATAAGTTAGATACTAAGGAAATAGACTTAATTTGTCCTGTTGCTACTGCTACCCCCACCCAACCAACCAGCCCGTCCTTACCTAACCCGCTGAACCACTAACAATATCACCACCCATCTAGACGTAAGTTATGTACATAGTAAGGTTGCAAGCTCAGTTAAACAACTAAATAATAAAAAACACACATATTATTTGTTTAGGGTCGCCGTTACACGATTACTTAAGGACGGCTCAAACTACAGTTAAGGCCAATTTTTGTCATTTATAAATTTTCAAAATGCGGTTTTTATATTTTTTCAGCTTTGTGTATGAAATTTTGTGGCTTAATCCGCATTAGCGCTGAGCGCCTCTGTGTCCCAAGTCTAAAAGAAGTCTGAAAAATAGCGCTCTAAAGTCGCGTCCTGAGCACTTAAGCACTCCTTTTTTGAAGATATTGAAGTTCAAGTTTTATTTTCTAAAATCTCGACATTGACCATAAAGCCACTGTACATCCAAAAATATTTGAAATTATTCTATTTCTATTCTATATACATACTCCGTAGTACTCAGTAGTACTCAGAGTCTTGAATTACGACACCAATGCGGTGCCATAGGAATCTCTTTCGGTAGTCCTGTTTGTCAGTCAGTCTAACTTAATTTCTCCTTAAAACAATGGAGAAACCACATTAGGAGCGGTTTACTCAAGGAATGACCACTGTACACACACCAACATGCTTACCAAGCAAGAGAGTCTACCGTCCGACATAGTCCTGTTTTAGGAATAGAAAAGGTGGTGAAGGATAAAGAGACAGACCTATGCGCATTCCTAGATATCGAAGGAGCATTTGACAATACGTGCTTTGACGCTATTGATAATGCTATTACCGAAAAAGGAATGGAACCCTCCTTGGAAGAATGGATAAAAGTTATTCTTGGAAACCGTGGAATAACAGCTAAGCTTACTATACTATGGTCGCTGGTAGTCGATGATCTCCCACAGAAGCTAACCAACGCCGGCTATGATAATCAGGGTTATGCAGATCATCTGATGATGACTCTAATCAAATGCAGGATGCTCTAAGCATAATTTGTGATTGGTGCTAAACAAATCCTGGAAACACAGTAATTGTTCGTTTCACCAGAAAAAAAATATTTTACTAACAAGCCCCGTTTTTTGAGGGAACGGTAGTGGAATTTCCGAATGAGGTCAAGTATCTAGGTATATATAGTAGACTAACAATTAAAAAGAGTACTGGAGAAGGACACAGTGGCAACTTGGATATACCGCACGTTTTTTGGCAGAGCTTGGGGTCTTAAACCACAAATCACAAACATCTATTATAGGACCCACGGTCACTTACACTTCACTCGTTTGTTTGCCAAAAACTAAACAGAAGACAGTTCAAACTAGTTTACAAAAGCTACAATGACTCGTATGCCTTGGAATAACGGGTGCTATGCGTACCTGCCCAGCTACAGCCTTAGAGGCTATTCTGGACGTACTGCTTTTATATCTGCATGTTTGGAAAGAAACTATCCACATTAAAAAGAATCTCTTATATACAAATAATTTGGTGATACACCTGACAGTTCTCCAAGAATTCCTAGAGGACCCGATGGCCAAGCTAATTTCAAACGTTATGCCAAGCCAAAACGCCACAACTGTGAAACACCATTCAAGGTGATCTATGCGGACCGTCAAAAGAGGCACACTGGGGACCTATTCTTTGGAAATGGATATCTTAAATGGTACACGGATTGGTCCAAAATATATGGTAGAGCAGACGAGGGTATATACGGGCCGAAGTGCTATTCGCAAATGGAGATCTCATGAACTATAGGCAAAAATAAACGCCATAAATTTCTGCGTACATGAAATAATCCACAAATATATGCGCGGAGCAAAAATAAAAATAATATCAAATAGTACTCAAATTGTTAAACAGATTTACCTTTGAGTCTAAGCTGATCTGCGACTGTCTTACTGACTTGAAGCTACTGGCCGAGGCAAACAAGGTGACGCTGAATATTTGGGTGCCAGGACATGAACATATTAAGAGCAACGACATTGCAGACCACCTTGCAAACAAAGGAGCCAGATCTGCGTTTATTGGCCCTGAGTCCGTTTATGGACACCCAAAAAGATACCACTCAGCACAGATTAGGCGTTGGGAGGATAGAATTAAAATGGCACACTAAGAAAATATCCCGGAGCTGAAGCAAGCGAAGTAAACTACTCACAATAGAGGAGAAAAGCATTCCTCATGTTCAGCAGAATGGAATTAAAACTCATAACAGGACTATTTATTGGGCATTGCCCACTTAGATATCATCTTAAAAAGATGGGTAAGGTCGATAATGAGACCTGTCGCTTCTGTGTCAAAGGTGACGACCGAACTGAATACGTCCTGTGTGACAGTGCAGTTCTGTACTGTATAATGCTAAGACATCTAGAAAATGTGCCGAATGATGCTTACAAACTTTCCCTTCATTCAGCTTCATTAGATAATTCAAGGTTCTAGCTCTTTCAAAAATATCTATGGGATAAGCTCTACATTTTGTTTCCTTTAAATGTTCTACAACAGTGATTTTATCTTGTATATATGTCGAAGTTTCTAATTTAATTTTAGGTACTTCTATATCCATATTCGTTTCATTTGTTTTCAGCCATACAGCATAGTAACGTTGCTAGTATATAGAATGAGAATGGTATCAACTTCAAGAACTTCATAACTATAGGAGAAATGTCTACAATCATTCCTTTCAGTATCATAAATGAATTGCTCATAACACAAATTGACACTGATTTCATACCTCCTTATTCGCCATACTACCGTAAAAATTGAGAGGCTGAATACACACATATCGAGGCGCATCTCTACAAGTGAGTAGAAAATAGCCACCTACTCAACTCTACTGGAACCATGAGAAAAGACTGTTTTGAAGTACTAACACTGAGACATTTCTAAATTTTTGGTAACCCACTAATATGCCGCGAAAGATCACTTCGATAATAAAATTATGACACATCGCACTCGATGGCAATTTTCGTACAAGTTCTCTAAACCAATGATTTTTATCTAAAGAACGACTTTAATAATTCCTTAAGCAACAAGATGAAATGGATCAAAACTTATGAGAAGTTCATCTCAGATAAAATGCTTTTATAAGGACCTTGCCTTCCATGGCAGCAGTCTTCAAACATTCCATCTAAAGGTTTTGTAAGCTTCCGGGTAAAGAAAATGTTGAAATCAATTCCGTTCACAATAAAAATAGTAAAAAAAAATAAGTGAACATCTTGAGAATATACAAATTTAAAATATAATTGAAAATTAAAAATAAAAACCTTGAAAAATTGAAAATAACTATAAAAATAGGAAAAATAAGAAAATATTAAATAAAAAGAAAATTAAGAAATTAAGAAATTATAGCTAAAACACACGAAATAAAACAAAATATTAAACATAATTGAAAATTGAAAAGAGATTAATTAAAAGCGTGAACCCGCATGTGATCCTTAAAAGTACCGACAGATTACGCGTTTTGATAACTATGGTGAAGACTAATCCAGAGACGGGCTATCTGGACAGGATAAGAGACTTTCTTTACTGATTTATGAAAACGGAGTATTAGCACATTCTGATTACGTAAATCAGTCAGATAATCTCGTTTTGAGCAACCCAGCAATTTTCTGCGGTAAGGTGAAACATTGTCGAACCTACGAAGTCCATAAATGAACCGGATACAATCATTAAAGGAAGCTTCCGTTTTTTGACGACAAACGCTATCGAGGCTATCGTAAATCAAACTGCCGAAAGAAAGTAAGGTAGAATTAGAGTTTAAATCAGTTTTGAGCGGGCTTCGAAAGATAATGGGTCAGCAGAGAACAGGAGCCTACGAAGTACAGCACAAACCTTTCCGATAATTATTTTTGTATTGTCGCAGCATTTTATATGTTGTTTCAAAATAATGCCTGCATTTTTAACTTTGAGTACCAAATCTAAAATTGTACCATCCAAGATCACAAGAGGTGAATCATGCGGGTAAAAAGAGCCATTATGGAATACATTGAGACTTGTCAGGGTATAGCTTTAGGCCGTTAGTTTTGAACCAAATATCGATTCTCTCTAAGTGCTGATTGGGAAAGTCTCAATAAGTATCTTAGAAAAATTGATTGGTCTGTCTGTTTTGCTTCGAGGGATGTTGATGAATGCCCATTAGAATTTAGTAACAGACTAAATCTTGGCATGCGTGAATACATTCTGTATTCTTACAGCAGATCCCAACAACAGCATGATCGCTCCTGGTTTAACGATAAGTGCAACCAAGCTATAAAAGCGAACGAGTCTGCTTTTCGCGCCTATCAATTGCAACGATGTCCGGTATAATGATTGGATCGCCTTTAGTTCTTTCAACCCTCTTATGAGTTGATGCGTGATGATGCTGTTAATGTCTCTCGTTATATGAGCCCTCTTGTGAGTTGATACATGCGCTGCTTATAAAGTTCCTCCTATAAAGAATAGACCTCGAGTTAGTGATTGGCGAGCAAGCTCGGCCTATATCTCTCACTATGAGAATCTGGCGTCTACGACAGCCTAAAATGTACCTGGAGTAAGATGTATCGGTTTAAATTAAAAGAGTTAACTTCTCCCTTGGTAGGCCAAAACTCAACCGTCTTTATTCATTAAACGTAATTCTATTTATACAAAAGTTCTTCCTTATACATCATAATTTCAATGTACCTACACCTAAAAAATACGTGAAGCACTATTTCACAAAAATAACTTACGTAAAACATACACATATTACACACTGGGCGCCTTGCCCTCTTTGTTTACAAAAACATTTCTTTGCACACATCAATGACCCATATCAGCAAGCAGATTTATTGCAGGTCAGTACATCGTAAAAAAAATGTAAGAATCAGCTGGCTGGCTTGTATGGTGCTTGAATGCATTGAATTGCTCAATGCATTGTTTATGATTTATTTTTGGCTCTTCATGCTTCATGCATGGGAATCAATTATTCAAGTCATAAGCCATATGTGCTGACACGAGGAAGTGAAAGTGTGGAAATTATTTGAACCAAATTTGTTCATACTTTTGTACTTCCCGTTCTATGCTAATTCTACCTGCATGATATGCGTGCTTTTCATATGGTATTTTAGTTATATATATAGAGAGGAAAATTGCTTTTTGAGCAGAATGTCAGACGAAGAATCTTTTCAAACCGCAAAAGTAGTAAAGGTTTCTGGTCCACAACTTCACCAGTTCCTCTATACCTTCACTACTTAATAATGGTGAAGTGATTGTTGACTCCTTGGATAAAGCTAATATTTTAGCTGCTAAATTCGCTTCAAATTCTTGTTTTGCATCGCCCGTGTGAATGTGTACAAGAGCCAATACACGTTCGTACGAGAGATGTGTTCAGGGACCTTAGGGGGATCAACGTCTCCAAAGCCGCAGGTCCTGATGGTTTGTCGCCCCTGTCAATTAAAAGCTGTGCCTCATCCTCGGCTATACCTCTGCCCAAACAATTCTACTTGCGTTATTCGACAGGAAAGTTCCCAACTGCTTGGAAACTAGCTCACGTTCAGCTTATTCCCAAGAAAGGAGTGGGTATCGACCCGTCAAATTATCGCCCAATTGCGATCACTTCGATTCTTTCAAAGGTTTTTTAATCTATCATTAACTCAAAATTAATGAAGTATCTAGAAACTAATCATCTCATCAACGATCGCTAATATGGCTTCCGAGCTGGACGTTCATCTGGAGACTTGCTGACCTTTCTTACGGAGCGTTGGAACCGTAGTCTTCACAATCTTGCTGAGTCTAAAATCGTTGCCCTCTTGATTTCGCTTACTCCTTTGACACTCTTTTGGACTCCAGGGAGAATACCGCATGTGTTAAACGAGATTGCATGATTAGATAACTATCTTAACAATATCTTCGCTTGGGGAAAGGCGAATGGCGTCCAATTCAATGCATCTAAGTCCCAAAGCTGTCTCATCTTATTAAAAGAAGACCATAACTTAACAACTCCCGTTTCTTTTGATGGAGCATTAATTTCTGATCCACCGTCACTAGGCCTTCTTGGTATTAATATTTCCAGTAAGTTAAACTGGACAGATCACATCTTCTCTGTTGCTAACGAAGCATCGAAATAACTTGGATTTCTGAAAAGGTGTAAGAAATATTTCAGCCCGTCAAATCTAACGCTCCTCTACAAGTCCTACATTAGACCTAGAACGGAATACAACTCCCATGTATGGGCCGGTGCTGGTCGCACGGCCTTAGCATCATTGTATATTGTCCAAAAGAGAGCCTTCAAGCGCATTGGCGATTTGGCAATAACTTGTCATATCGACTCACTCGAGCACCGCCGCAATGTTGGATGCCTTTCGCTCCTTTATCGCTATATGCATGGTCAATGTTCTGATCAAATATCTAGTAGAATCCCTCGTAGAATGATTCCTGCACGCAATACTCGCGCTGTAAACCGCACACATCCTTTAACCCTTCAAATTACTTTCGACCGTACAGTAAAATTCCGTAGTGCTTTTTTATCTCGAATAGTGCGAATGTGGAACAGCTTGGCATCTTCTGTTTTTCGTCTGGCATACAATCTGTGGAAGTTTAAGGGCGACATACATCGGCACCTCCGTCACTCTCCTAATATCCCCTAATCCTTTCCCTATCTCCTTCCTGCCAAGCTGTGCTTTGCATCATAGGAGGAGGAATGCCAGGCAGATTAGGGAGGGAACAGGATGTATTGAAATCAACTTTTACCACTTGCTCACGATCGGTCAGAAAGTCCTGGATAAGAGCGACCCTGGAGGGATTGAAACCAAAGCGGCAATTGAGTTTCCGAAGCAAGATCGCTAGATCAACGCTGTCAAGAGCTTTCGAAAAATCGAGCAGTGCCCAGGCAACCTAGTTGTTTTGGTCTGATGTCAGTGGCCACTCGCAGTATTGCGGTTTCGCAGCAATGGTCACGACGAAAGCCAGACTGCTATTTGCCTAGGAGCTCTCTGGAACCCAGATGCTTAACTAATTGGTTATTCATAAGCTTTTCCAGTACTTTCGATAAAAAGCATAGGATTCTTATAGGTCTGAAATCATAAGGGGACTGAGGAGAAGAGAGTATTGGAAAACAGTAGAGGTTTTCCAGCAGCTGGAAAAAGACGATGTCATAAGACATGTGTTTACGATTTGGAGGATGTAGGTATATCTATGAAAGGGAGGAGCGACAACTTAACGAACCGCGGAGACATATTTTCTGGACTGATAGCCGAAGACTTGACAGAAAAAATTGCTTCAATTAATTCGCAGCGGGTCAATACCGCGGAAGGAAAAAGATGTATCATTACGTCTTGTGATATTAGAAGTCATCAAATTTGAATTATCATGCATTTCTGCTGTGTGTTAATAGGAGGCGTAAAAAAAGCATTGGTCAAGATCACAACTTGTTTTGTCCTTACCAAAAACTCCCGCCTGCCACAAGTTCCACAAGTTATGCCAACGAACTTTAGCAGGGAAATGGCAATTAATTTTGGAGCTAAAGTAGCTGCGTTTTGCTCGACATATTGCAGTTGTGGCGATGCTGTGAGCTGCTTGATATAGAGAACTGTCATGATCAGTTTTAGTATGCATATAGCGGCGATAAAAAAACTCGTATTCTGCTATAATAGGCTGAACTACATGCGTAAACCAAGGACAACCATTAACTTGCGAGGTCTTAGTTCTTAACAGCAAATAGTTTTGATATAAATACAGTTGAGCAATGAAGAAAAAGCACTGGTTTTGTCATCAACAGATGAACAATCAAATATATAGGGCTAAGGTAAAAGGATGTGGCGACGCTTTTGTTCCGTTTGGTAGATTGATCGAGGGGTCACAAGCATCGCTGTAATCGCTGCATTAAAACTTTATTTAAATACACTTGCTGAGGACAAAAGTTAGGTAAGCCTTGAAAGTGTGAAAAATAAAATAAAAGGAAAATGTAAAAATGTTCTTATGTCAACTTAAAACTAAATAGTTCATGTCGAAGAAATAATTTTACTTCTTATACTGGCGAATAAAGTGAATACAACTAAACAGCTACTTTAAGCATATCCCCGATGCCTATTATGTAAAATATGTATATATTAATTTACATCGCCTCCTCCAAATAACGTGCCTTTACCGGCTGACTATAAGAGTCGGGTAAGTGCCCCACGGCGGCAGCATTAACAGGTCTACTGTTTCTCATCTGATACTCTCAAGTCTGCATTGTTTCTTCTTGAACTAGCACATAGGTGATCGGCGATCCTACGAATTTATTCTTGGCTTAATACGTACTGGATATCAAGGCGACATGGGGTCGGCTTGGGTTTCCGAACTTCTAAGGTGAAACCCGATTTGGGCCATTTCATGTGATATCTTCATATTGGAGGAAACAAGAACCATCAACCGTTCATTGGAAAGCCGATCAAGGACCATAGCCATCGACAGACTGCGAGGTTTTATGGTTTTGTCTTTCTCTTTTCAGTTCGTTACATTCTACTTGTAATATCAGTGACCATTTTGTCACACTATAGTACAACGTAACTTAGCCTGGAATCTATTGAAATATCTGGAATCTGTATACTCAGCTTTGTAAGAACTTAACTACAGATAGCTTGGGATTCCCAGGCTCTGTCTTATACTATATTTATTAATGAATTTTTAACAAAGGAAAAGAAATCTTTATTTTATAAGGAAAGGCAATTCAAAGTGAAATACAATTATAAATATGTTTGGATAAAGAGGTCAGTTATATATTTAAAAAAGAATGATGATAGCAGTCCTATTACTATAAAAACTGGAAAATGCTTAGATCTCCTTGCTAAAAAAACTTAATTTCGTCTTGAGTCTTAATATTTATTACCAAAATGTCAGCGGCTCAGAACTAAGACATCAGATGTTTACTTCTCCTTATTATCGAAAAATTACGACATTGTATGTCTTACCGAAACCTTTTTACGGACAAATATCTTCAGCAATAAAATTTTTGACGATCGAAACGTGGTATATAGAAGGAAAGTATGAAAGACGATGGTGGATGTCTCATTGCAGTCAAAAATTCGTTTACCTCATCTTGTTTACTTTCTCAAGATAATAATGATGAAGTTCTATGGGTATCCATTAAAGAAACAAATTTTACCTTGTATGTGTGCTGTGTATACTTACCTCCTAGTAGCACCTATGAGACATATGATTCTGTTTTTTCTGGTATTAGCGATAGATTCTT
This sequence comes from Dioctria linearis, assembly GCA_963930735.1. Classification (NCBI taxonomy): domain Eukaryota; kingdom Metazoa; phylum Arthropoda; class Insecta; order Diptera; family Asilidae; genus Dioctria; species Dioctria linearis. The sequence goes on from OZ005744.1 coordinate 164,510,210, forward strand.
GTGTCTTTCTGGGAAGCCTCACATCTTACTTGTGGGTGACTTCAATCCACCATACCTTTCATGGTCCCTTGACAAGGCCAATAATTGTATGACGCCTTCGGGTGCTTTTAGTCAATCTGCTCAATCTTTGCTTAACAACATGTCCTTGTGTAATTTAAACCAGTAGAATAATGCAAAAAAAAATTTAAATAACAGGATTCTTGACTTGGTATGGTCAGATTTCCCTCAGAGGAACATCATTGTTAGAACATCTGCATGTCCACTTTCAAATATTGACTCCCATCATCCACCTTTAGACATTATTTTAAATGTTTCTTTATCAAAGTCTGCTAGAAACCAGTTTGCAAAGCAAGGAAACGTTTCCCACCCTGTTATACTCATCAACTCATTAAAGTTCTAAACATGAAATATAAATATCGTCGATTATATAGGGCTGGTAACCATCCGGAAATTTACAAAACTTTTTCTTATCTTAGAAAATTACCTAAATCATTAATATCAGAATGTTACAATCGGTATGTGAATTCAACTGAATTTTCGCTACAAGAAAACACTAAAGTCTTCTGGACTTTTGCAAAAAACTTTAAAAACTCAAATACGTTTTCAAAAGAGACGGTATATAACAAAGTCACTGCATCTTCTCCTAAACTTATTAGTAATTTATTTTCCGAATACTTTGGGTCAGTTTTTTCTGACAGGGAATCAAATTTTTGTTTGACATCCGTCAGTAATTTTAATAACTCACCTAACATTACTTTAGACTTTGTGTCATCAGAAGAGGTGCATGATATTCTTGAGAAACTAAATTGTGATAAAAACCCAGAACCTGATGGAATTCCAAACATTGTATATAAGAGATGCTCTAGTAGCTTAGCAAATCCCCTAAGTATGATATTTAACTTATCCATCACGCACAAAGTTTTTCCACCTAAACTAAGGCGTGGATTTTTTAATCCAATTTTTAAATCAGTTGATCCTGGTTTCGTCACAAATTATCGTTCCATATCTATTTCTAATGCTCTCGCTTTAATCTTTGAAAGACTTGTGTACAATCAACTTTTCCTTCAAACTTTACCTTATATATGTGACCAGCAACATGGTTTCCTTCCTGGACGTTCTACAGTTACAAATTTAGCTCTATTTACCGACACCATCGCCTCTGCTCTTGATGAAAACATGCAAGTGGACTCCATACAAACTGATTTTTCTAAGGCTTTTGATAGGATTCGTCACCAGGAATGTCTTTTAAAGATGTTGAAAATTGGTTTCAACATAGTATCTGAAGGGAAGAAATAGTGTCGTGGTTTTTAATGGCTCCAAAGATCAAATTTTTTGAACAAGCCTCTGGCGTCCCTCAGGGTACAATACTTGGTCCTTCCATCTTTCTTATTTACATAAATGACTTGCCTATTGATATTACCTCACCTTCCTTGCTTTATGTTGACGACGCTAAATTTTTTAGGGTAATTTATGATGCAAACGATTGTAAATGCCTGCAAGATGATATTGTTAAGCTCGAAGGTTGGTGTAAGGAATATTATCTTGATTTTAATATAGATAAATGTAAAACTATAACCTTTTCTAGAAAGCGGTAAACAATCTTGTTTAACTATAAAATTAATAATACTTCAATTTCACGTGTTAATGAAATAAAGGATTTAGGAGTCACTTTTGATCACAAACTACTTTTCGCTTCTGATGTAAATCTTATTACTACTAAAGCTTGTCGAATGCTAGGTTTCATCTTTCGGGTGCGTAAATCCTTCAAGAACAGTACTGCTTTCATTTGTCATTTTACCTCATTGGTGAGAAGCATTCTGGAATATGCTTGTCAAATTTGGAGCCCTTTCTATTCATGTTATAACAAACAAGCTGAAATCTGTCCAGAGAAAGTTTACCAGGACTCTTTTGTTCAAACTAGGCATTAATTAATCTTCATTTTCTATTCTTTCTTGAAGTATTTTTTCTTGTATTTTTAAAATTTTAGTTTAATTTTTAATTCAATTTTTTGTACTTGGATCCTCTTTTTTGTAGTTTAGTTATAGTTTAGTTCATAACTTTAATCTTTATATTATAATTTTATTTTATTTTTTATTTTGGTTTTCATTTTGTATACTTAGACTATACTCTATCGTTCTTCTTTTTATAATTTTTCTTTATTATGAATTACCGTATTAACTTATAAGGTCCGTATAATATCTTTTGAACTTCTTAAATAAATAAATAAATAAATTACAAATGTTACTAGTAAGCAGGTTTTAACTAAACTTCAACCACTCATCTATTACATTGACATCCTTCAATACTATTCGGACTAGTTCCCTTCAATACTATTCGGACTAGTTCAACTTCAACCAATATGAGCGCACTAAAAAAGCACAATCTTCGGAAACGCGTTGATGTTGTTTTCATAGTCCCGATAAGAAAAGCGCATAGCTGATCTTGAAAATTAGCTTTGGTAACATGAGAAGTAAGGACCAGATCAAGTAGTAACAGATTTGTGGAGTTGAAGTATGTGGGATATGAATACCTTCAAATTCTTGCACAGAGTCCGATCTGAGGTCATTGGGCGGACATTGAACACTTGATAAAATACATTTAGAATACCCCGAAACTTTTTCAATGCCGACAAATTCGATCACTCCACCCTTCGATAAAAAAACCCATCTCGATTTCAAATCTTCCTTTACAAAAATCGCTACACTACCACCCACACGATCTTTTCTTTATGGTCATTTTGAAAAAATTATAACCCGGAATCGGAGACAAGAGAGGAATGGTATGGTTCTCCAAGGCCGAAGGAATGCTGGTAACCTGCACTAAAAACAATTATAACTATCATTAAAAACTATTTGCATTTGTATAGTTATTTAACTTTGAAATAATAAATGGGTTCTGGTAGAATTTAAACTATGTTTCCCATCGTTTTTTCAGTTAAGAACTTTCGTCCTCGACTTCACTTCATTAGGTATTTTTTTCTGTAAAATTCCACCAGCTATTAATAAATTTAAATATAGCAAAAAGTATAAAGAACATTAATTCCGGGTCCAAAGGTTTTCCATTTTATTTAATTTCTTCTGGCTATTTTCGATTTATACGATGAATCTCTAGTGGTTGAGACGTAAAATGCGATCATAAAAATACACTTCAACTCAATATTATCAAACTTGATATTTTACAATCACCCTTTTAGATTTATAATGCCTCATAAGTCAATTTATAAAAATGTTAAATTACCTGAAAACAATCACCTTCTTAGAATTTAATAATTGTCTAAAACTGAGTGCAATGTAACTTACGGAAATTAACTACGTCTGAACGGAAATCATACTAAAAATTTTTGAAGTGTTCCAATTATTATCATTCAACTTCGCTGATACTGTAAGACCACACACACCTTCTTAAGTACACCTGATTTCATCAAGGGATTTACAAAATTGTTGATTAATTTATCAGCACTTTTGGAAGATAAGCTTTTGACTATAAATCTAAGAGAAACTCTTACGAAAATTAGTTCTTTCTCGTATTGAGTAACAAACGGGTGTTCTGAAAAATAATAAGGAGACAAAATGAAATTCTTTGTATTTGCTTTGGTTGCTTTAGCTTGTGGAGCTTATGCTGGTGTACCTGCAAGTAAGTTATAAATCACACACACATAAATAAACACCACTCCTGAGATTCTTCAAATTAACAATTATTTCTATTCATAATAGCTCGGGCTGATGGTCCACTTTGTCAAGCACCAAATGGTGGTGGACTTACACCAGTTCTTAAGGAATTCGTTGATCTTCTTCCAATCGAAGATCTTGCTTTGATTTACTTGACTGCAGTCAGTTCAGATCCTGAAGTGCAAAAAGTTATGGAATATATTGAATCCGAAAAATTCCATAAGATAATTTTTGCAGTTACAGCACAACCAGAATTCTCTACTTTAATGAATTATGCCTGCAAGGAATTGTATCTTGATGTCCACTATTACTACAACAAAATTGCAGAAATTGTAGGACTTCCACCAATTGAACGTCCACTCTTTGTTGAATTGGCTACTTTACTTCGTTCACGTTCAGGATTAGTTGGAATGCTTGAAGATATGCTTGATGTTGTACCTTTAGATAAAATCAAGGCTCTTTTCAAGGAGAAATTGGAAAATGATGAATACGCAAAGAAAGGAATCGAACTTTTGAAATCACCTGATTTCAAGAAAATGGTAAAATTGGTAGAAAATCTTCCAGAATTCCAAGAAATGCTTAAAGAATTACGTGGAATGGGTGTTGAAGTTGATAAAATTATTGAAACCCTTAAGAAATTCTTTGGATGGTAATCAGGATTGAAGATTGAACTCATTATAATGTGAACAAAAATAAAATACACGAATAAAAAAGGAATCATTTTGTTAATTTTGTGTTTTTTGGTGTATATGTGTTTGTTAATTAATTATTGTTTTTTTTTACTCCATCAATCATTTTGTTAATTTTGTGTTTTTTGGTGTATATGTGTTTGTTAATTAATTATTGTTTTTTTTTACTCCATATATTACACAACTCTAGGGAAATCGGTTTGTTCTTTTGATCAAAAGTATTTTGCTGTTCTTCGTTGTTGTTGTTGTTTTGTAAAATTGTTCATCACAGATGGCAGCACTGGTAATAGTGTGACATTTTTAATAGCAGTGGAATGCAAATTCTCTACGTTATTTAGTGCTTTTATACTTGTGTAATGCTGTAGAAAAAAAATTCATCCTGGAGAAAGACAAGAGAAAAAAAATGTAACATTTTTTCCAGTGCTATCATCTATCGAGAAATTAAAAAAACTCCCGTTCATCTAAACGCTGCCTAATTTTATATGTTAGTAGCAGATTAGGCGGTAAAAAACTGTGAAAGTTTTCTTTGTACATTGGAATAATTTTGGAGAAGATGTAGAATGGTATGTTTCTGACACAGAAGTTTTCTCTATTTGACTTTATTTATTTTGGTTTGACATTTAAATGAGGTGATGATATAAAAAACAGTTTGTGGGCGATTTGTTCTATTTTCATACTAAGAAGAAAATTGAAAATTTTAAATTGGACAACAAAAAGCAATACAAAACTGTTTTTTAACCGTACTTTCAAATATTTTTCTCATTTAGCATACATAAATGAAAAACACCGATAGAACCATATTCGAAATCAATGAAATCTAAACTGAGATTAAAATTCATGATGTAGGTCTATATGTACGAATGTATGTACGAATAGTTTTCAAACCATCAAGTAGAATCGTAACCCAAAATAAGATATTTTACGATATATTTACATGGAAATTGTTATTTTAGTTTGCCTTGCTGACAGTAGATGACACACTAACTGATATAGGGTTTTATTTAGAAATATAATTATTTGAATTTATTTTACTTAATTTTATTGCTCTTGTGAGGTGACCCAGAATAATTATAATGAAAATGAAAATTCATAAATAAATAAACAATTCATAAAAAAGTTTATTGACTATGTTTACTACCATCACTACTGTGAAATGCAGAATTATAAATGTAAGAGAGGCGCTTTAACGAATAAGAAATTTTTTTAGTTTTAATTTCTCATTAATTCCAAATTTGATTTTCAGAATCAGGATTTTCCGGGTCCATTCGTTCAGTTTTTTACTATAAAAGGTTAAAGAGAAAAAAAATGTCCTGAACCATTGCCGTATTTATGTTCCAGGCCGTGATATAAAATTCATTGAACGTATTGTTACGAGCCACAAAGTGACACAAGCGACATCTGTTGGAAATGGAAAAGCCATTAGGTTAGTGACATCCAGTAAACTTTGGATTTGGAGAACGGAATATTCGGGAAGGCTCTAGGATCCGTACCAAAAGTTTGATTGAGGAATTTGGTTGTTTAATTCTTTGTGCATTTAATAGTATAAAAATCTATGTACTTTCTTTAATAAAATTGTTTATATACATAACACTACAAAAAAACTGGAAAAAAATGTGATGGATTCTATTGCCTTCATACTATAAATGACAAAATACACAGAGAAATGAAAGTTCACTTCAAAGTGGGAGCAAATATTTCTTAAATAAGATTCCATTATTGTTTGAAACTGCTTTTCTTTTGAAAATAAATAAAAACTGAATGTATTAATTATACTACCATAAGGACAACAAATTTGCCTATAAAATAGGATAATAATTGAATTGCCTTTCAATAATAATTTAAAAGTTACAGTTACCTTTGACGATTCATTGATTAAAAAAAAATACTGTGTGTCTTGTTTGAAATGAAAAAAAAAAACTGAAGGTGGGAAATATTTTGAAATTAATGGAAGCATAATGGGATACTATAAAAAATGGTTAACATTATTTTTTTTGCCTTTCTCATACTTGTTAAACGTTGAAAGACTCATTTTCTGATATAACTGAAAAGGAAACACAAAGGTCTGATTGCTTTCCAGTGTATTTTTTGGTATAACGGTAACAGAATTCAACACATTTTCTCTTTTGTATATGCAGACTTACAACTGATTAAAAAAATTATAAAAAATTTATTAAAGAAAGTACTTAGATTTTTATACTATTAAATGCACAAAGAATTAAAAAATAAAATTCCTGAATCAACCTTTTAGTTCGGATGCTTGTTTACATTATGGAGAAACTTAAAATTGAAAGTAATGCATTTTTTCATAAGAACAAATGCTAAATGAACTTTTTTAATACTTTTGCAAGTAGTAAAATCGCTTTATATCCTGGCCTGAACATAAGGATGGCAATGCCTGATCCAATCAAAAGCGAAACGGTAAACATTGTGAGTTTTACTAAAGCCATCTAGAATCCAATAGCGAAACAAATGTTTTTTTTTTGTTTTTATAAATGCATACCCACGGAAGTGGAAGCGAAATGAACAGTAGTTACTGTGAGCTCTAGTACGATGCTTTCGCTTTACGTTTCATTTTAACAACAGAAAAGATTAATGCCATTTTGATCTATTTTTAAATGATAATTTAGTTTTGTCGTTATTTTTATTTATTATTTTACTTCTTATTTTTTTACAAATACTATATTATCAACATCTGTTTTTAATATTGAATTTAAAAGCCCAAAGATACAGGATGTTTCATGAAAAACTAGCACATTTTCTTAATCAGCCTGCAACTCCGAAACTGTTGAGATGCTCCAACCCCTGCCATACAATTTATTGTTTGTCAGCTGAATGCTTTTGGACCTGTCACCAGGCAACACTCTGTATTGTCAAATTTATGCCACATTTGCAAATGTTTTTTTTTGTGAGCCGTGTTCAAAAATATGTTTAGATACAGGTCGACATTCGAACGTTGGTTTTTTTTTGTGTTTTCTCAAAAATTAGGAAAAAATATAAATTAAATTCACAGAAATAAAAATGTTATTTATAAATAATTTAAAAGTATGTAGAGCTTAACACCATAAAGCTAAAATGATTTTTTTTTTAAATTATTTTTTGCTCCTCCCCAAATTTATTATTTATTTTTGTAATGTACATATGTACACCTCTGCTAAATTCTTAAGCCTAGTACGGAGTTTGAGTATAAAGTGACATTTCCATTTATATTTTACCAATGGTAAAATCCCAAGCAAAAAATTTACTAGTCCAGTACGGAGTTCATTGATAAAAAACGCCATTTTCGATATTATAAGATAGATGGCGTTTTGCAAGTCTCCACTCATTTTACTGATCAGTTTAATTTGTGGAGTATTAAAATCCTGGTAAAATTGTTACATTTTCTGATTGTTGATAAAGCGAGTTTATTTAGTGTTCCCGTAGATTTCCTTGACGACGATACACATTTAGTCCTGCCTCGTCGTCGATTTGACGATTGATATCCATTATAAATAATAATCATTTAACACTTTTAGAAAAATTTCCGATTAATTGTGTTTTTAACAGCTGTCACTTCGTTTTCTCCACTAAAACTTACGTCAACTTTTTACAATGCATTTAAAATGTTATTTTTTGGAGACCAATACCCGAACTCCCTACTAAGCTTTAACCGAAAGAAACATAGATGTCCAACACGACCAGAACAAATCCAACTTATCACTCTTTTTCTATACTCTTTTCTAACCGTGAAATAGAATAGAACAGAAGAAGACAAAAAATGCTTTAAGAGAAATTTTTAATTAACGAATCTCTAAACTTAACCCAGTTACAGTATTTTTTTTAATTGATATTATTAATACGAGGCGTGCAGACAGATATTCCGATATTTGTCTCTTAGTGCACCATCTACTGTCAGCTAGTAAAGCAAACTAGAATAACATTCCATTCTTATTGGTCGAATTCTTCTACATTTTCCCTAAAATGTTGTTATTGTACGGAGAAAACTTTCACAGTTTATTTATCACTTAAACTGCTACTAACAACAAAGGTGGCATCGGTGGACGCAACGGATGTTTTTTAAGTTATCCACAGATGGTAGCACTGGTGAACATTTACAATGTGTTTTTTTCTCTATCTCAACAATGCATTTTCTACAGCATCATTTTATATTCTTAGAATGCCAAAAGTAAGAACTTATCATTATTTTCACATTTGCCGATATTTAATTAACTAGGTTTAATCTTATCTTTTACAATCTGTTCTTATTGGCTGTATACAAACAATTATTTTGAAAGTCATCCTCGCATTCCAGTTATTTTACAAGTTAGGGAAGCTCTGATCCAATCCCTAATAATCGTCATATACATCCATACATACATATAAGAAGCAAAGCCTTAAATGCTGCTAGCATCGGAGAGTAGTATCAAAACTATGATACAAAGGTTAACAAGATATGACCTCCCAAAAAGAATCAGCTCCCCTTTTGGTTTGTTTGGTTCATCCCCTGGCCATTTTTAGATTGCTACTTTATTTAAATTTTTGTTTGATATATTGACTGAAAACCAAATTGAATTATTTTCAATATTAAGTTGTAAAATTATGTTAGTCCAGTAGTATGGTTTTTGCCTTAGAAAAGGTGGGATAGTTATGATTTTTGTATATATTATTTAGTTCCGGGCCCCGATGCACTGCGAATCTGGGCTTCCATCCTTGTCATTGCCTCATCTTCGACCTCGCTCTCGATGATCAATGACCTCTGGTGTATTATCGCATGATTTACTATTGTAGAATCCACATGTAACAGAACACGTCAACCCACTCTTTCTGCAGCCACATGCTCCACCGCATCCCTTTTTGCAATTGAATGAAATGACATTTAATAAGGTATCTGGGGCAAGTTTCTCTGACATTAGTACTAGAGTGAGCCCATTGGTAGCAAGTCTCCAGCCCCAGTTAGATAGATTGTTTTGGATTCCACACCATTTTTGGACTTAGTGGTAGGTCCTAAATGCATTTTACTGGGCAACGTCCTTTGTCGGTGGTAAAGAAGGTAGGTTGAATTTGGTTTTTATTGTTAATTTAGCGAATTGTTGGTACCGGACCTCTTCCAAGGTTTCCTGTTTAATGTTGTCACCATACAAAGAAACGAGAAAGCTTCCTCAAGCGTCTGCGATATCTTCTGATTTGGCATTCTGATCTTTGAAAATGCTCATGATGGCGTACAGTCCTCTATTTTTTAGACAAGCGAAAAACTTTTGTTTTGCCTTTGTTGAAAAGGGAAGACATAACGTCTTACAGCCGATAACCGCATAGAAAAACAGGATGTTTTTGGCTGCATTTTTCACTTTCAAACTATTCGCGGAATACACTCCTTCAACAGTTTTTCCTCTCCCCGGTCTGTGAAGGTAGATATTGGTTTTGCATGATCCTAATGATGTCAGCAGAACTAAAAGATCGACGTCTTCGCCAATGATAAAAATAGATCGAATGATGAACAGAAGAAAATCGCATTTTCTTCAGCCTGCTTAACAGTAAAGGAAGCGACCTGTTCGAACTTTTTTGTCAGGATCGAAATCAGACGAGTTTATTTTTTTCATTGGCCAAAAATCGGTCTTGAGAAACTTGAACCGTCATTGTTTCATCGAAAAAAACTTTTCTTCGTTCGGCGAAGTCTTTCTGCACTCTTCGTATATTTCTCGTCGCCATCAGAAACAATGACTGCATTTGACTAAGCTTGAAGAGATTTCGTACATATTGAACGTACTTCTCACAAATTGACCCGAAAGAATCATTACTATGCCATAAAACTTTATGTAAAAGATACCCGGCATTCACAATGTTGATTTTGCTATATTCGGATGCTACGTCTTCTGATAGTGGTGTAAAAATAGCATAAAACAAAGATTTCGTGTCTTTGTGCATTCCGTCATCCGAAAAAAGTCACAAAGGAAATGGGGCAAGCTCGATGATCCTTCATCTCGTTATCGGATTACTTGGATTCTCTGGAACAGCATTAGTAGGTTGATAGTAGTTAATTGTTTCTGCACATCCGACTTACAAAATACGTGTTCATACAAAAAATGTAGGGAATTTAGTATTTGTGTCGTAGAATCAACCGTTGAGAAATTATTAAAAAAAAACATTTTTTGTAACTTTAATCCAAGCCGACGGACCACGCAGACCCCCCCCCCCCCCACAAGGTCGATAACTTGGATTAGCACATAGGTATAATAGGTCAAATTAAAGAGGAGAGCTTACAGTTTTCATAAAAAATATGATGTTAACCACCTTTTTGTACAAAAAAAAAACAAAAAACAAAATCAAATATCATAATAAAAAAAAGGGTAAGAAAATCCGAAATTCTTAGTTTGGACAACCATAACACCTGAAGGGAGAGGAGTACGGGGTTGGGCGAGAACCACCATGAACGAAACACCCTGCACAAATGGTATGTATACATTTTTTTTGAAGAATGTTCACGTTTCCGTCGCTGTAACTCGTTATACATCAGACTTACAAAAAGGTGTTTTTCAAAAAACTTTTAATCCAAGATGGCAAACCGCGCAAACCTACCCCAATGGTGAAAACTTGGATTTTTCATCGAGGCCTGGAACTGAATAACATATATAAAATTTACAACTACCCTTCCTTTTGTAGGGCAAAGGTCTTATTTAGTCCCTATTGACTGGACTAAGTATAAACACTTTGGGAATGCTGAATAAGAGTTGGTAGGAAATTATATCTTAAATTGAAACGAGCGAAATGCCCACCGTATGATCTAGCTGGCAAATGATAGTTCCGGAAGGCTATAACTTGTTAATCTTTTCACCATGGTTAAAACCAGAGCTCAGCATACTTAGTTAATTTACACAGGAAAAGATTAGACCGAATTCAGCCCAAAAGAGAGTTCTATATGAACTTTTAAATAAATTGAGTTAATCAGAATCCGGCTTTTTTTCTGAACTTTCTCAATTCTGAAGCCCAAGCACCCACATGCATAAATACATAGCATTTAAAACGACAATTCTATCATAGTTTTTCCATATAAGATGAATCTGTACAATTTTTAGAAGTGATTTATTTCGCATCGATTGTGAATGTTCGAAAGATTTATTGTCATTGATTTAAAACTCGCAGGAGATAGAAGTCTCGTTTTGTTGTCACAATAACTCTTTTTGTATGCTTTTTTGGTAGAACTTTTACCCGATGGTAATTGAAATTGCTTATTTTCCTTAGCCATCAGAATAAATTTTCCTCGCTTTAAATGTATTCAGAATATAAATTTTGCTTACCTAATTGGAATATACAGGAAAACAAATTCCAGCTTTAATGTGGATGGAGGTATTTTTGGGGATTTGGTCTAATTTTGCGGTGGCAAATCGTCCCAGTTACTACGTCCTCACATAGCTGTATTTCTTAAGTTAATAACTGTCAATACACTGGCGGAAGTGTTCTGCGAGGTAGCAGAATTGCTTGGCGCTCGGAATTGAGTTCTTTAAGGTCGAATTTGTGGGGTGGATTTACCTTGATCACTTGATGAAGGATACTGAAGTCTGATAGACAAATCCGGGAAAAAATTCACTAAATCGCTTGACCTGGTAACGGTCTAATCTGGGGCTACCTAATAATCAGCCTGATTCGCTGAACAACTTCTAGTCCTGAAATATTATGACTCAAATCCAGCTGTCCGCATGCCGGGTTGACGGCGGTAAGCTGGCCTTGTAGCTGGATGCAGTTCGTAGGTCCTGACAGTCAAGATGTCCTTATGTCGTCTTGCCTGCTGCAATGGTAACCGCTGCAAGCGGCTCCTGTATTAGTATGCACTTCGTCAGTCCAAGCTGCCTTATGACAGTGTGCACTGGTACTAAACTTGAAGGAAGGCTGGATCTTGATACCAAGCCAACCTTATGTCGACTTGACGAAGTGCGAGAAGTTGCAGTAACGTTTATTCGGAGTACTGACGAGGTCGCTGGTCAATACGTTGCAGACCTAAAGAAGCGCTGTCTTTAAAAAATGATAATTTATCGGTGATTAAAATATTGGTTGAAGTTCTGTAAGATTCCTCCACCTTCCACCCATGGAACCAAAAAAAACTTCCCAAAAACCACTTCAAAACTCAAACTGGCACAGATAGGTGACCATACGAAATGACATACCAGCATTCATCTTGGGTATCATAAGAATTTGTCTTAGACCAATTCTAGCTTTTTTACTTGTTTTTATTTTACCTTGGATACATTTCCAATTTTCCAAAAATTACGTAGGAATTGGAAAAGTACACTCGAAAAGTGAGTGTCCACTTTTCACACAACTTTAGGCCCGACACCTCCAGAAATGAGAGATGTCTTAAACGATGCATTAAGATACTATGAACATATTTTACTAACTTTTTTGGGTGAAAAAGTGGACTTTTCTACTTCTTGTGATTGTGTAGATAGAATTGGTGCGTCGAGGAAAATAAAATTCTATCAGAAAAATGTTTATAACAGAGCACTAATGGCCATCGAAGAAAGAAGTGCAAAAATTTGTCTGAAATGTTGTAGCTGGAGTGTAAGTTGAGAAAGTTTTCTGAATAGGGAGAAATATACACCAAATAATAGAGCCCGGCTAGACCTTTAATTCGATATGCATGATGCGGTATTGGAACCCCCTAGGGTTTCCTACCCTCACCCTAAAAGGTTATACAGAGAAAATTTCTTCCAATAATTATAACTGGTAACAAGCTGAGGCAAAAGTTAGACCTGTTTTCCGATCGGACATAACCCTACCGAGTTAGAGGTGATCTAAAGTTTGAAAAATCTAGTAAAAATTTACTTAAGTTCGAATAAAAAAGAGGGAATTACTAAAAAAGTGAGTATTGGGATGGATATAAATAGCTATTTAAGCCTCCGAGTATAGGAGTGTGGGTACTCAAACTTTTTCTCAGGACCCATGGAATTCGGTTCTGTACTAGATTTTCCGAAATGTACTAGATCAAACTTTGACCCACTTCCCCACAGCTTTCCTTCGCTAGATAAAAATAGGCATTTTTAAAAAATGTTGAGAGTATCAGAATGCATCGTTTAAGCCATCTCTCATGTCTGGTGGTGTTTTGAAAATTGTAAAAATTATTTTACGTTTGCATGTTCATTAAAATAGTTTTTTATTTGTTCCAGGCAGGGGTAACAAATTCGTTGATTTAATCACGAAACGCATCTCAAATTAACCCATCAGAATACTTAGCTTCAATATTCATGGATTATGTACGGCTACATACTCCACAACCGTATGTGGGGTAGCCGCTCGGAGACTCAAAAATCAAAATATTGAAGCAGCAAGCTGTGCTGTGGGGAACAGTCACTTATTTTATAGGCACGGAAGAAATATATTCCGTCAATCTCAAATTCATCAGCTTAATTATTTTTTTTCGCCTTCTGCTACTTCCTGACAAAGTTTAGTTTGATATTCCAGAGAGAGTAGTTTTGTTGAATTATATGCTCCTTTCTAATACGTTGCTTCCCTGAAAATGAATGTAAATTCGGTATCGAAACTTGAATGAGGGTTTTGGAAAAGTCAGTTTATTTTTTAAACATTTTTATTTATAGCTTCTGTTGTTTTAATCAGATCGAATTAATATTTTGTATTATATTGCTAGAGACTTTGAAATCCTATCGCTTGATGTTCGAAATATTTCGAATTTCTACAAAAAATTATAAATAACTTTAAATTTTCGAAAATCAATTTTTTTAAGAAGCTTCATTAAATTTTTATTTTCAGATCTTAAATTCAGTTTAAGAGATTCTATGAACAATTTTCGGAAATTCCTTTATAAAAACTTTTACTAGGACTGTGGTAATTTTGAATTCAAAATCTACACAATTTACTCTGTTTTCTAAATGTTCTCATTATAGAGCAGCAAAATTCAGACTACCAATCTACAAGTTCTCGTATACAAAGACTTTTAATTTTTGATAATTTCTATAACAGAATTCAAAAAATGGATTAATTCTTATCAATCAATTATGTGAAAATCTACGGATCAATAAAATCATATACAGCGTGTCCCGTATGTGGTCTGGCACCCGAAGTCTATGGATAGGTTATGCTTAGACAAAAAAAAATTGTTAGGGTGCGGGGGGGGGGGGGGTGGGATCATACCGGTTTCCGAGAATTTAGAATTATCTTTTATTTATTTCTGTACACAAGATATTATATCTTATATATAAGTACATTAACAAAAGAAGGAAAAAGTAAGTATTGAGGCGTAAAAAAGGAGCATCTACATATATCCTAAATCAACTACTACATCATGTGCTTCAAACTAAAATCAAACAATTAATAAACAAAAAAACAAAGAAATAAGAAACCAAGCACATAAATATAAAAAAATAAAGTTAACAAATCAACATTACTAGTTTACATGCTAAAAGAATTAAAAATAAATAAATAGAAATTCTCTAGAGGTAAAAACCTTCTCCTTCTTCGTTTTTAGCTCGTCTAAGTGTATTTTATTTAAGTTTGATTCCTCTAGAGTAAAAAATATAAACAATAAACAATAAGAATACAAAAAAACAAAGAATAATAAGAAAGTTTACACTACAAGAAGGCAAAACTATAAAATTTTTACAAAGTTACAATATAAACAAAAAAAAATACTAAAATGCCCAGTTCATTGCAGAATCGAAAATGCCGTGGCGAACATAATTACTTAGTACCTAGTAAAGCTGAAACCGAATGACAATACGAAATTGATTAAGCACCAGAGAAAAGTGATTTTAAAAGTGATTTGAACTTATAGACGGAACCGGCACCTTGAAAGGCTACGGGTAGCTCATTCCATGAGCGTGCAGCCTGAACGCGATAAGAGCGCTCCAGAATGGAACGATGAAAACGAGGAATGAGAAGATTGTGGTTTCGAGAGGTATGTAAGAACTGCAATTCATCATACAGATAACGTGGAGTCCTAGAGTGAATCAGAATGTACAAAGAGACCAGCATCCTCATCTCACGATGGTCACATAGAGACCATCCCAGCAGATGGGATCTCAAGTGTTGGACGTGACCAAAGCGTCTTAGTCCGAAAAAAGCGAATGCAGTCGTTAAAAGCGACGTTAATCCTGCGAGCGCATGAGCTATCGAGCTTTGGAAAAATTAAGCTGCCAAAATTAAAATGGGAAGAAGAAGTGCTTTAACTAGTCTCGTACGTATATCTGTCAATAAAATATCAGCTGATAACCAGAGCTGACGAAGGCCTCCATATATTTTCTTTAAGATTAATGTGATGTGGTCACAACAGCTCAAAGTAGAGTTGATTACTACTCCCAGATTCTTGACGCGGTGCACTCTAGAGAGGATAGAACCATTTAGCTTCACCCCTGGAAAGTCATTGATGTTGGAGTTAGCATTGTTTTGAAGGACCATGTATTGAGACTTGGCAGGATTCAACATGAGTTGATTTCTCATAGACCAATGGTATATTCTATTAAGATCATCATCATTATGCGTGCCAAGCAATCCTCCATCAGCCCAATTGGTCTACTGAAATAAAGCTGCACATCGTCAGCATACAGGTGAATTTTCACGTCTTCAATAATATTAGGAAGGTCATTTATAAAAGTACTGAACAATAGAGGTCCCAATATAGAACCTTGTGGAACTCCACACCGGATGGGTAGAAGGTTAGATATAACATTATTCGCTTTCACTTGCTGACATCTGTCCGATAAAAAACTACATATCAATTCGGTGGCTGAAGACGAAAAACCAAAGTCAGCAGATAACTTAGACAACAGGATGTCATGACTTACACTGTCAAATGCTTTTGAAAAGTCGAGCAACACCAGGACGCCTACATGATTATTATCAAGAGCTACACGGAGATCGTTTGTAATCTTTAGGAGGGAAGTTTCACAGCTATGCTGGGAGCGAAAGCCAGACTGCCATTCCGTGAGTAGCTTGTTTGCCTCCAAATGTTCGAGCATTTGCGCATGTATTAGCCTTTCCAGTACTTTGGAAAGGAAACAAAGTATACTAATGGGGCGAAAATCACTCAACTCTTTAGGACACGACTTCTTGGGAAGTGCGAGAACTGTGGCTACCTTCCAGGCAAGCGGAAATATAGAACAAGCGAGACATGAATTCAGAATATATACCAGATGACTAATAATCATAGGCAAAATTAGTTAATTAAAAAAAAAACGAGTAAAAATTCCGAAATTATAAGTGTGTTGAGCCATAACTTCAATAAAACGGAAAGGGTGAGCAAAAAAATTATAGACGATTATCTATCTACCAAAGATTAAATTATCATCATAAGTTGTAACGTTCAGAAGTTACAGAGTGATCTATAAAAACATGTCTCGTTATCTCGTAAATCGTTTTTTTTTTTGTCTAAGCGCCAGACCACATACGGGACACCCTGTATACGTAGGCTTCATGGAAAGCCTCAGGATTTTTTGATATTGTAAATTTTCTTATGTGCAGGGGGAGATGAGAAGGTTATGAAGAAATTGAAGTTCAAGACCACCTGGTAGTAAGAATTCACATACTATGGATTAAATTGTTTTGTTAGGAATCTCTTATATACACGATATTTTTGACGTTTTCCTGCAGAATGCCAACTAAGAATCTAGAAGGTATTCTGCTATTCATCATCTACGGAACATTCTAGATTAGTAGCTTACATCTATGCTCTGGACCTCAAATTTTTATTCCATATCCGAAAAAGATGGCATAACCTCAAATTTTCACTTTTTATTGATTTTAGATATTTTCTCTACGCCAAAATAAAACTTGAGAATTAGTTAAATAATAGATGAAAATCCCCGTCAGTCAGAAAGATTTTTATACAAAAATAGTCTGTAGCTTCTCGTTCCCCTAGCCCACTCATTACAATCAACACTTATACGAAGAAGGACGCCATCTTGTTAGGAAGGACCAAATTAATATACAAATAAAACCAACATGTCCAATCTCATTTCTTCCACAAACCCATTCTTGAAATATTCTCTGAATGTTGTGGGAGTCATAAATATTTAACTAAACATGCTATGCCCTGCATAAATAATTCATTTTTAGCTCATCCAGAGTTAGTTAATTATCCTTCTCCCTTCAACTGGAAATCCTAAATTTCCTACATTTGTTTTGTACCTACCCGTAAAAAGAGGTTTAAGGCTGTCTGCGGTTATAATTTACTTTTCGTTAACCATATTCTACCAGAATAAGGTGAATTTCAATTTTTCATTTCACCCCGTAGCTACAAATTAGAAGGTTTCTACTAATCATTTTTAATTAAGAAACGAGAGTCATTTATCAAATCTCAAACTCTATAGTCGACTAACTCTTAAAGGTGGAGAGAGGTCGTCTGTCTTTATCAGAAGAAAATCTTTACATATCCACGTGTAAAATTTTTGTTGCGTCATAAAAATAGTTTTCAAATATTTTCACAAAATTCAAGCTTCGGAAAATAATCGCGCATTCTTGATGAAAAAATAAAAATCATCACGACAAGCCTCAATCCGTTATCCTGAGTCCTGATTGATTGCATTGTTCCAGCTAGAAGCCATTGTAAATGCATTGCAAAATTCAATGGAATCTTGCTGGAATTATACAGGAACAGGAAAACTGGAGGAGCATTCATCTGCATAGTAGAACTCGAAAATGTTTCAGCATTTTTCCTTTTACCCTCCATTCCATTCCATGATTGGCTGTGTGCCTTTAATTCAATTGATTTGTTTTGCACTGTTTACATTGCTGCAAGTGAAAGCTTTTGAACTTTTCTTGTAATTTGTACAATTTATTTTTCTCCTTGTTTTCTTGACATTTTCCTTTTAAAAAAAAATATGATAAGGTTGAGACCCGAAATTTTTTTTCTATTTTTTCCTCTTACGTCCATATTTAAATGTCGGTGAAAGATTTCTACTGATAATTCCATCTGAGAAAAAAGTTTGAGGTGAATTGGAATTTAGTAAGCTTTGATTTACCGTTATGGCAGAGTTAAGGTAGGTTAGTCATTTTGAAAGCAGTTGGGCTAAGGTTTATGGATGAGAGGGAATATATCCACTAGCTCCTCTTTTTCATGAATATGTAAACTTGTATGAGAAAGGCTGGAATAGGTAAAAAATGCATGAGGAAGGGAAAGAATCGAGTAGGTAAGCCATGTTTATATGATAATAAATGAGTGGCTCAAAAGCAGAGGGGTACAAGTACACTTTTCACACTTTTGAGATATAACACATTAAAGTTTTGGATATCCTAATTTCTGTTTAAAACCTTTGTTGTAATTATATTAAAAAAAATCCTTATGTCTTAATAATTTTAGACGTGGTTAAGTAAGAAGATAATAATTTAGTCTCTTGCAATCAGTTATACCCCTCCTCTGTAAGAAGTGAATATGAACAAAAACGAGTACTTGTAATAAAATGCAAAGGGATACATTTGCCTTTGAGCCCCTCAAATACAGTACTATGCAAAAAACAAAAAAACGCTCACTTTCATTTTCAAGACATCTGATCGAATTTCTTGCAATTGAGGGTGGAGGTGTAAATTTTATTGCAGTCATTAGGTAGTTACGGATGTCTAGTTTTAACCGAATTTTTCAAATATTGCATTTTGTTTTAATACGTCTTGTTGAAGTGAAATTTATAAGATGGGAAAAGTTAGTGCAGAGTTTAAAAGCAATATGTTGGTATTGGCAGGAGAGAATTTGTCGACACGTGAAATAGCAGCTAAGTTGGGTTGTAGACAACGAACAGTGGGTTTGGTGGGCCACGGAAGACAACACCTGTTTAGGATAGATTCTTGGTACTATAAAGTCTACGTAATAGATTTAGAACTTCTACAAACCTTCGGCATGACCTTTTTCGAACACGTGGGACAACTATTTCTACAAGCACTGTAAGGCGGAGATTAAAAGACGCCAACATTCCAGCCCGCCGCTCTATGAGGGAGTCACTTTTGACCCAACAGATAAGGCAAACGCGTCTACTTTGGGCTAAAGAGCATGTTTTGTGGACCCAAGAGATGTGGGACAAAGTAATCTTCTCAAATGAATTAAAGTTTAAGCTGCATGATCGAGATGGCAAACTGTTCGTTCGGAGAAGGCGTGGAGAAAGACTGCGTGAGGAATGCATGCAGACTTTGTCTAGGAAAACGGAAGGTGTAATGGTGTGAGGTTACTTTTCTGGTGATGAAAAGGGTCGACTGTGCATTATTGACCGAAAAGTCACAGCGAGTTTGTATTTGGAATCAGCTTGAGCCTACAGTTATCGAGTTGTTTGGAGACACATGTGACTTGTCTTCCAGCATGACAATACTCCATGCCACACTGCTAGAATGGTAAGTAGCATTGGAAGAATATAGTTAAATTAAATATTTTTAGTTAACCTATCAGGAAGGAGCAACAAGTCTTAAAATGCCTAATAATTTTTACTTACTTTTCAATTTACAGGTGAAGACCTACCTGCAAGAGAATAACATCGAGTTGTTGAGATGGCCTCCATATAGCCCAGATCTCAATCCAACCGAAAATATCTGGGCTTTATTGAAACTTAAGGTGGCAAGGAATTGACCAGAGGCAATTGCAGCATTGAAACGTCTGATCAGGGATACTTGGCTACTAAGGTTGCGATAAAAGCCAAGGGAGGGCCGACAAAGAATTGAATTATTTCATTCGTTAGTTTATTGATTTATTAAAGAAGAAGAAGAAAATTTAAAAGTGCATAACGGTAATGAAAGTACTTAATTTCTTCAACCTTCTAAACCCTTTTGAAACTCAAAGCTTCGCCGTAATTCCGAAACATCAGCCAATTTATTCATGACATTTTTCTTTTATTTAAGAACGCTTTTAAATTGTCCAGAAATGTTGGAAGTAATCATTAATTTTAGCATCGAGAAATACAACTCACACATTTCGGCCTAGTCATGAAAATTCCGACAAAATGTGATTGAGCAATTTTCTTTGCACAGAACTGTATATCCAAATATTAGAAAATTTTTAGAAATTGATTGATGGAGATATAACCGTACCAGGCGGTTTATTACTTTCATATACGGGGTGTTTCATAATTGGTGCACATAACTCAAGCTGAGGTGGATACAAGCAAAAAATTATAAGGTGAAGGATGGTAAGACGCGTTGTTTCGACAGTGCGTGAAATTGCATAATGGTAGGCACGATTACCATCGTCAGTAGCAAAATTAATGAAATTATGAATAATGGAAACGGAAATATCTCAAAAACGTTAAAATTTGAAAAAAATTACGATTCCAATTTTTTTTACTTTGACCTCCTGCAACTTCCAACGAAAGGCAGGAAGACAGGAAGGCTGATTGAGCATTCATTAGAAAGCTGAGACGGTTTGCTATCATTTGAGCTGAATTCCACCTTGATAGGGTGTTCATCAAGATAGTTACAGTGGAAGAACTATTAAAAATCTTAAGCCGCTCTACCGCCGAAACGACGCGTCTTTCCATCCATGCACTTTTTGTTTGTTTGTTTTTTAATTGAAATAAGCAGTAAAATTTTGGGGATCAAGTTAAAATAAATTTGGTTCTCAAATGTTTGTACGGCTGCACTTTTTTTCACCAATTCACAAGAAAAATGGATGACGGAAAATTCGATTCGAACTATTTCAATGTAAAATTCGTTCTTTATGATTGATTGATGCGGGAAAGGTTACACAATCTGTTAGTAATGTTGTTTAAAATTATGTACATATCTGTAAACAGGCGGTAATAGGTTTTTTTTATTGGAATTAACAAGAATCTTAACCTAAAATCACTTGAGAACAAAATCTGTAGGATTTATTACAGCGAAAATACTTGCCATATTATTTGAACATAGACGGTTGAAACTAAGAATTTTAGGTTTGTATATAATTCCATTCCGAAAAAGATTGACATTAAAACTTAAACAAGGTCTTAAAATTATTAAAACGTATAAGTTTTACATGGATATTTCCTTATAGCCTGAAATAAAAACTTTTAATTGCCTTAGGTTTAAGCCGGCAGGTTTCAATTTAAATAAATTATATTGGTTTTAAATTTAAACTATAGTTTTCTATATTTGAGGCAGGGGAGTTTAAATTTTGAAGAAAATTTGTTTTCATGGTTATTATTGTAATAGAATTCTTGTTGAAATATTACATGACAGTTTCGAAATAAAAGGGAAACTTTTGTTTTATTTACGAGTAGGGGAGCCCGGGGCATAATGACGAACGGAGCATAGGGACGAATGAATATTATCTGTAATCAGCGTTATTCTAAACTCGCGCTATGATACCCAGAATGCAGGCTTAAGTATTGCCAACATATGGTCAACATTTTTTTCGCATTATTCTATGTTTGTTGTACGAAAAGAGCAGACGAATTTTGCAATTAGAATACGCAAAAGTTTTAGCTGTTCCAAAGATTGTGTTTGAGGGGATATTTTAGGTATTTTAATTTTAATGGTGAGTAAGTCTAGTGTATTTATGGTGTGCAGTTTGTCGGTATAATAGTAGATCTCATATTGGTTTACGATAAATTTTGCATAACATGTCGGAGAAAGACTAATGTGTGGTGGGGCAAAATGACTAACTTTTTACGGGGCATAATGACGAGTTTTTATGGGACATAATGACGAGCATTTTACGGGGCATACTGACGAGTGTTTACACTAAGAAAAAATGTTTAACCGTTAATCAACGTGATATTTTTTTTAAATTTCATTAACGGATAAGCCTCTCTTGGACATATGTATATGTATTATTATAATTGAAAATAAATTGGCTGTTTTCCCAATTGCATTATAGTCTTCATGTATTCCATCAAATTTTCAAAAGTTATCAGATCTGCATCAGTATAATATAGAGAATTATGCAACACATAATGCATCAAAATCATGGTTCATTATTGCCACATCAGTGTGTGAAATGCATGTAAAAAAAACAAGCTACAAAGTAGACTTATGTTTAAATCAGTGAATTGATTAAATACTTGTTATTAGTAATTACCATAAATACCTCGTTTATTTTTTAATCATTGCTACTTAGCTTTAATTTAATGACATTTCATTGACATATTTCCATTATCAATGGTATGTAAATATAAAAGAAAAACATCCGCAATTAATAAAGAAGTATTACTTACTGCATTAAATTTTATAAAAGAAGAAAGCAGAAGTGTGAATAGTAGAGCACGTCAATATAATGTTCCTGAAGCAACCTTAAGAAGGTTAAATAAAAGTCTAAATAATAGAGAAATAAGAAATTTATCAGCAAATGTCTTAGCGACCCCAGGTGCTTTCAAAAAGGTAAAACATACATATATAAGTACTCTCTTGAATTTCGTATAGGTTAATCAAATGCTGGTTGCTCTAGGTGTTTTCGGAAGAGCAAGAGAAGGAGTTAGATTAGATTAGATTTGTGAAGGTGTGTATAGGCGTTAGCCTCGCAATTACTGCGACCTGAAAGATCTATTGTGAGTCCCCGTTGAATTTGCTCCATTTATAGGTTTAGACTGTTAATGAAGTCTAGAACCATTCTGGGCTTGAGGTTCCATACGTAACTTGGTGGAGGAAAAGCATGTTCAAGGTGGAGTAATCTCCGCCTGGCCAATGCTTCGCAGTTGCAGAGCAAGTGCTCCAAGGTTTCGTGAGCATCCTGACAGAAGCGGCAGGATGAAGTCTCAGCCAAACCCAGCTTGTTTAGGTGATACCTCAAGGGGCAATGGCCTGAGAAGAGCTCAGTGATCATTTTGAGCTCTGTTCTTCTAAGGAGTAGGAGTTCTTTTGTTTTTCCGCCAGAGGTGTCGATAAAAATTTTTTGCCTGACGAAGTCCTTGTAGCTTTTCGCAATACAGGGATTTTTGTTTATTCTCCCAGTTATTTAGGGTAGCTTTGAGGTAACACTTTGAAGTGCCACAAAATGGCTCTGGTCCGACAAACTTAGTTTCCGCTCCTCTTTTGGCTAGGCTATCCGCAATTTCATAGCCTTTGTGGCCCTCATGTCCAGGTACCCACATGAGGATAACTTTGTTTCTCCTTGATAGATTTTTGAGGGCTTGTAGACATTCTCGGATTATCCCTGACTTGACAGTGTAGGACTTTAAGGCCTTGAGGGCAGCTTGACTGTCCGAGAGAATATTAATAGTTGAGCCATTTATGGCTCTTTTAATGCAGGTATTGGCGGATTCTTCTATGGGCAATACCTCGGCTTGGAATACGGTAGGGGTAGAGCCTAGAGCCTTTGATATATAGCATCTGGGGGCGTATACACCCAATCCGACTCCACTGTTTATTTTTGAGCCGTCTGTATACCACACCATCGATCCTTGTTGGAAGGACGGTTTAGTGGAGCGCCATTGTTGTCGGTCTCCAAGAACCACTTGAAATGGTCTTACAAAATCCACTCTGGGTGTGATTATATCAGATATTTTCGTCACTTGCTCGAAGCATATCTGTTTTAAGATACTTAAATGACCAACCAGATCGCCTGGCTTTAACTGTTTCTCCGTTTGTACTCTTATAGCACTGGAGATCGCTTCCTTTTTCACCTGCAAATGCAGGCGTGCAAGGTTTAATAAGGCTTCCATGGCTGCTGTAGGACAGGTTCTCATGGCACCAGTTATTCCTAGACAGGCAAGCCGCTGGATTTTTTGAAGCAGAGCCTCAGCCATCTTTTGATTAGTTTTTGGCCACCATGCAAGGGCCGCATAGGTAACCATGGGTCTAACATCCATGGTGTACGTCCAGTACATGATTTTTGGCTTCAGACCCCATGTTCTGGCAATGAAGCGACGACACGTGTAGAGAGATCGCATAAGAGAAGGAGTTGGTCTGTTATATCCTTGCATGTTCCGATATTTACTTCGGCTTGACTCCTAAGAAAGTCCGAAAAATTGCTTACGAATTTGAATCATTTGAATCATTTTATCAGCAATACTAACTGCTCTCGAGAAAGGCCGGTGTTATTGCTGCTGGATAACCACGAATCGCCAGGAATTGTTGCAAAAGCTTTACCAGTGGCTGCTACTGTGTCGAATATCGTAGCTGGTTTCGAAGTTACTGGAATATCACCCTTTAACCCGGACGTATTCACAGAGTTTGACTTCATGCCTAGCATCTTCACCAACAGACTTCAATCAAATGCATCCCAACCGCTAATTACAGAACAAAATATGGAAAATACCTATGAACCGGAAATGTTCAATAGTTCCTTGGACCAAGGACATCCTCTATTTTGGATTTGCGTAGACTGCCGCAAGCGGGCGCAAGGTCTACACCGAGAGGAGGAAGAAAAAAGCGAATAACTGAGATTCTGACGTATTCACCAGTGAGAGACCGATTGAAATGCGATGCTAAGCGCATTGAAGAGAGGCGAAACAATAAATCTACAAATACTGTCCAAAGAACTAAAAAAAGCATCATTAAACGAGTTTCCGTAAAGAAAGAACCAGTTGCGTCAACTTCAGTGGGTTCATTTTTTAATCCCTGTCTGTCGAACAGATCCTATAATCGCAACACAAAAAGTACGAACAACATCATCGAAAAAATGTCTATCTATAAATAACCAGTTGCGTCAACTTCAGTAGGTCCAGATTGTAATTCCGGTCCGTCGAAAAAATTCCGTAATCGAAAAAGAAACAAAGTTATCGACATTTGCTACATTTCCTTGCCGAAGAATTATGATGCCTGCATCCAATGCAGGATGTGTAAAAAATATACGCATTTGGAATGTTCACAAATTTCCCTTCCAAACGGTTATATTTGCATTGACTGCACAGATGAAGACATCAAATAAGTATCATTTTTCAATTTTCAAATCCTGGTAGACTCAACGAAGAATGGTTTCAGAAGACAAAGGTAAAATATCAGATGTTTTCAGTTTGAATTTTTCGATTTCGAAACTCTAGGTGTTCCTCATTTTAAAATGTATAATTTTTTTTTTTAAATCATATTTCTGCAAGCCTAATTATGGTACGTAATTAATAATAATATGTTTTGATAAAAAAAAAGATGTTATTTCATGTATTAAATATAATTCGTTATTATGCCCCGAGCCTTTCGTTATTATGCCCCGTGGTTTTCACTCCATTTAGATGAACAGCGCACTTCATAGGGATGCTAGACGGTAATTATCTATATCACATTTTGTTCCTGATTGACCCTATTTGGTATTGGTATATTTGAGGTTTGAAGAAATTGACTCAAGGACAGTCGCGTATACAGGCGGAGGGTCACGGGGGTCATGACCTCCCCCAAAGCGCCACCTCACCTTCACAATGAATTGAATGTGGTGCTGAGCTGTAGAGTGAGTTTTAAAAGTTTAACAGGACGAGTTTCGTATGATACGGACACAATGTGTAGTTGTCGTCAGCGATTAATGTTGGCGCAGTAACGCACTTTACCAATCTGTGGCGATAGCTATCGCTGGGTTGGGAGTTTGTTTATCTTCTTTTGAATAGTTATAGTGGATTCTGTAGAGTAGATATAATAGTCGTTTGATCGTAGCACTTCGTCTTTGAAACGTGTACGATCTTTTTAGAATTTTCTTGTGTTTTATGTAGTGTCGAAAAGTCATTTTATCACAGGATGGTAAGTAATTTTGGAATATTAGATATTTATTTTAGGGTGGGATTCTTTAGAAATAGATACGCAATGTTTAGCAGCCCGGTTAATATGATGCTTTATTTTTTTATTGCACCGATTACTCCTATAGATGAAAAGAACACAATTTCGAGATTTGAACGTCTTATTATTTCTAAGAAATTGGTCAGCGATCATAAATTTTTTTTACCTATCTGGTTTTCGGACATAAAATCGATAACAGGACAACTTGCTGGGGAGCTCGCAACAGAAGCATAAAAACTGACTTAACGAATTTTGATTTAGAGTTCTTCCAGTAGAACCCTAGTTCAATGCAATCAACGTCTAGCCACCCGTTGATTTTCCATGTCGACACTGATTTAAGCCTGAGTTGTTCAAACTTTTTACGTTCGTAGGAAAGCATTAAAGTTTTCTTAGAAATATACTTGCAAATTATCCCTAAGAGCTTTAATGAATAACTATTTACAGACAACAGTCCAAACGACTTGGTGGATTGATTCTGGTGGTTCACTCTTTCGGACAAGGGCACAAGTATTCAGTTTTCGTAGAAAGGTTTGACATTTTTTCTTTTGATTTTTCATGCACTACTGGGGCCGGGTTCTCCATCTCTGAGAGTTTTTAAGATGAAATTTTTCGTTTTCCTCAATTAAAACTCCCTAACTCTCCATTCGCTAGTCTCTAACATACTTGGGTAGTTAGGGAAAACGTGGGAAGTATCGCAATATTGAAGGACGGATAACTCTGTGTGGGAGGGTCGTAGAGTACTGGGGCTTCTTCCTTCAGACTTAGGGTCTAGAGTACAAAAATATAGATGACACATTTTTCGGGAGGGAGGGGGGGGGTCGTACAACCCCTCATTGGCGCTATCCAAAATACGGCATGTTTGGTATCAAATTAAAGATGGACAAGTGAGTAATATAGTGTAGTTTTTTTTTTTTTGGTAATTTTAACTTCTTATCTAACATTTTACCGCCGAAAGACGGATTTTTTGCACTCGGCTCAAGTATTTGGTGCATATATTTCTTCCGTTCTTTGTTTCACATCTATTATTACTCTGTTGTGAACATTTTTCTCAAGGAAAGTGAATGTTCACGACCAGTCCTTCATATTGATAAGTTGAAAATATGGCCATTTTTGTAACAAAAAGCGGCCACATTTTTTCATCTTAAAATGGACTGATTCACTTCTTTTGCAGCTATCTCCAAAGCCATTTATCGGACTCAAAACCTAATTACATACATATCTAATTAGGGAACAAAATATAGATACAATTTAATCCTACATACAAGCTTTAATGCGCATATTTAAAATTTTTATAACATCCTTCTGTACTAGCAGACGATCAAACTGATCATTTTCGCGTAATTTAAAATTTTTAGTACGTACTTTGAGACACCAAAATTAATATTTCTCTGTAAGTATTGCAAGGATTTCCATAATTTGCTTTTGTAAATATAGCCAGGATACGCAGTGAGTCCATAATTTAATTATAAAATTCTAGGTACCTAGATACCTTCACAAAACACAACAAAAACAGCGATTACTGTCAGTTGAGAAGTATTCTTCTTACTTCTCCACAACTAACACAGTCGAGAGTTTTGTCGAGTGGAATAGAGAGTTTGGTACTTTTCAATACAAATTCCCCGAGTTACAGAATTCCGAGTGGAGAGCTAAGTGTCAAAAGAACTCTCATCTTCGCAACTCCACAACTCTTCATGTTAGTGAGTCCGGGCCCTGGTGGTGGCCGACAATGTAGTTATATTGATTCCAAGGAGTTATATTGATTCAAGTGTTTTGGCTGTTTTTGCTTGCGAAAGCTACTTATGAGCTACTTGGCTTATCATACATTTTTTGCTGGAAATTTACTTGAACATTCTTCTTTAGAATTTTTATACAGAATTTTTACGGCAAACTATAAAATTAAAATCCATTCGCTTTCCTCTGCAGTAGTTGGCGTTGCTTTGCTTGTACTTTCGTATTAATTCAAGTAGTGTTGTTCACGTTTCCTTTTAATTTATAGGAGCAAAATAAACCATTGATAACCTTGTAACGCATGCCTTGGAATGTGTCCAAGATTTCATAATAAACATTTCATTATTAATTAAAAGTCATGTAACTTGCTCCATACCACTCGTACATAAACGTTATAGTCAACAAATCTTTGTAAATGGGAGGTTGGAAATCTGTAAATCTGTGAAATAATTGTGCCCCTTAAAAATCATACTAAAATCTAAACCCAATAAATAATTAAACAAAATTACGAATGAATAAATTTATAAATATTTATCTTCGTAAATACTCCCTGTATAAATATTGCTCAAAATAAAATATCCCAAAACTAAAATAAATCATAACCTAAGGCAATGAAGATGTCTCCGATTAAAATTGTTGACGGAGTCATGTCACCTCAGCTTAATTCCCAGTAAATATGGATTCGGAACCATTCCTGTGGAGGAGAGAGACAGCTGCAAGGTTTCCGGCGTGGATGCTTTTTTTGGGGTCTTTCCGTGTGGCTGCTGAGCAGGTTGAAAAGAAAAAGAAGACTAGCCACGAGGCAACACGAATTGGTCGCAAAATAAGTTTTTTAAATAACAGAGAGAACACAAACCAAAAAGTCATTAGGAGTAAAATCAGCAAGAAAAATAAAAAAGCGTTAAGCAGCAAAAGGAATACCGATCTAGTGATTAAGAAGAAGGAGCCTCAAAGGGGATATCACCAAGCAAGTACAGTAAAGAAAATAATGAATAAAAACCATAAATAAATACTTCTTAACCTAACTAACAAAATTTGAAATCAAAATAAAAACGTAGGTACTACAAGATAGATAGAGTGAATTAGAAGTTGGACGGCCGTGTCAGGGACAAGTTAGGCACATTAAAAGTGTAAGATTTCCACCCGCCAATAAAATGAAATTTTTTTTTATCGAATTAAAACCAGAGTTATCATTAAAATTATTTCCCTCCTTAATGTAAACTAAACAAAGCCAAACTCCTAGACAATTGGGTTCACAACATTTTCAGAAAAAAGCAAGTTCAGTTAAGCTCCCATCAAAAGAAATAGTCAGTGACATATCATGCACTCCCACTCCGTTTTCTTTAAATATGACTCAAGGAACAAGCTCATTCTCAGTCAATTACTTCACCCGTGACGGAATCGCTTCCGTCAGCAGCAATTTCTACAATCTCTGCACTAAAAGGCGTATCTGGTTATGAATCCTTAATGTCCACCCTGAGATTGACATTGATGTGAATAATATTATCGATAGGTTTTACAAATCAAACCGAAAATTGGATTTTGTGTTATAACGTAAATATGATTTTAAAAAAATGTAAAAGCGACTTCTTCCGACTTTTTCCTCACCCTCGAACGTTTTAGTTGTGACCCCCCCCCCCCCCCCGGCCAGCAGGTCTAGATACACGCCTGCTCAGGGATGTAAGAAAAACCTAGAGACAAATCGTTTGTCATTATACCCCGGGCTCCCCTACCATATGTATACTTATAAATAAAGACAAAATTATATATAGTAGTGTAAGGTAAGAATAGGAATTTTTTGCTATGAACAGCCAGTGGAATCCAACCCTCCAATCAAGCTGGGCAAGTCTCGGAATGTACTCAGACCTCCGACCACACTGATTTTTCTTTTTCTTTTCAGGGAATTTTTGTTTTTTTTACTATCAGAACCAGCTTAACACAAGGAAGCTGCATGGATACGTTTAATAAGTAAACGGTCAATAATACATGTGTTTCATCACTTAGTCGGTGTTAGTATTAGTATGCTAAACTAAACATAGGCCAAACACTGGATAACATGACATATACAAGCAAATCTTGGCCAATGTGAATAGGTGCCAGCTACTAATCCGCTTTCAGTCCGGTTTTCGTAGCTATCATTTTTGAGTGATAGCTATTTTGAGAATATCCACAGACATTAGAAAGGCTATGGATCTGGATAAATTCACGCCCTTGGTACTACTGGACCTCTCCAAGGCTTTTGATAGTGTTGACCACACAAAAGCTTTCTACCTCCGCTCTGATTATTACCAAGTTTTTATTGGAACGTAGCCAGCGAGTAAAATTGGATAATACATTTTCTACTTCTCTGCCTTAAAAGCGCAGAGTTCCTCAAAGGTCCATCCTAGGGTCCGTACTGTTCAGTTTATTTATTAACGAGCTGCCGTTGGTGGTTTAAGATGCGTGTGTTCATCTCTATCCAGACGGACGTGCAAATATATTTAAGCAGACCAATCGGTCTATTTGGATCCAATTTGGATAGAATATATACATGGTTAAATAATAATGGGCTGCTACTCAACCCCATAAAATCACAATTTATCGCCTTTTACAATGACGTACTCAATGATCTTGATATTCAATCAGTATTTTTAAATGGTTTTCCAATATCTAGATCAAGTAAAGCTAACAACGTTGGGATTGTTGTTAACCAACATATGAAATGTAAGTATGAAGCTTCGCAAGATTTATAGTGGGCTATATGGCTTTCTGCGACGATCTTAGCTTGTAGTACAGACTTAAAGCTAGTAAAAGTATTGATCATGTCTCATTCCACCTTTGGTAGTCTAGTTTTTCCTATTACTGGGTTGTTCTATGAACTCATATCTAGTGCGTAAGGCTTTGGTGTCTTTGTATCATCATTTGCTTCATTTAGGTCGACCTGATTATCTCAGAGAATTTTTTACAACATCATAGCGCAATACAAATCTAGCTATACCTCGTTTTCATAAATCAGTTATGGAAAGTTCTTATGTCATCCAAGTTTAGAAAAAATTGATACTTTTATGAGTTTTAAATTGAAAAAATATTTATTTGATAGAAACGTCACTGTTTGCAATTCAGACCAGTAGAGAATTAAAAATAAACTCTTTCGGTATGAATTGAAAAATAAGAGAAAATTAGACCTAATTTTAAATTTTTAGGTTTGCAGAGAAGTTAAGACATTGTTAAATTAACACAAAACTGATGCAACAAATTTAAAACTTTTTTTACAAATAAACCCAGATTTTTAGCCGTATAGTTGTTCAACACATAAAAATAGTTTTGTTTTCACCCTTTCTATATTTCAGCAATAGATATATATAAAATGTCCCCACTTTCATATACTAATCCTCTCGAGAATGCACTCTGTAGCCTTTTTATTAACTATTTCACACAAACCAGAATAGGACAGCTTCCCATTGAAATTGCAATATATGGTTTCGTTTGGTTGCTTAGTTATTTAGAGCATTTCACATAATTAATTGCTGATGTGAAAGCTCCTTCATTACTTTGCCCTTCTGCTGCTTTCAATTGTAAATTGAAATTTACTGTAGACAGATTTTTTCATACCATATTCATACTAACCAATTCTAGTGTAGCATCTTAAGTGTGTAGAACGAACATGCTCATGGCAACCATTTCTCATTATTAAATTTCTTCGATTTTTTCTTTTACAGTAAAATATGTTTTACTTACATATTTGCTTTAATCCTTGGAATCGGAAAATTTAAAGCAGCGATTACCTATCCGTGTACTCCTCCCAATATCATTCGATCTCTTGTTTAATTAAATTGCGACAGTATGTACTGTTGGGGTCCTGAGGACCCAACAGTTGCATGGTACTAAAACATCAAAATCACTCAAACAGCTGCTAAACTACCGTATTAGAAAAAAATCGTTTGAGTTTCAAATAGGTGTTGTTTAGGATAATACTACAGGAAATCCTAGCTACCTTTACTCTTATACAGCCATAGTGTATGCAAAAATTAATATATAAAATCTAATCTAGCTTAAGAATTCTCTTAGTTCGCCAGTTCGTCAAAGTACAGGGTGAGTAATATTCATTTCAGAAGAAATTCATAATCCAAACAGCTTACCAACCTTAATGCCAAATGCATTGAACAAATTCTTCCTGGAAATACCTGTACATGTCATTTCGGCAATTCTAGTCAAATTAATTTCCAATTTGATAGTTTTATAATAAACCAACAAAATCGTCTGCTTAAAAGCTCAAACAACTTTAGTTCGGGTATACTAAAGCTTTTCTAAATGGCAGGACTCTTGATATTTTCTCTATCTCAATGCCAAGGTGAATGAAATTATGTTGACAATTTACGTGTTCGGAAAACTAAGCAAGTTTTCTTGTTTCATAGTTTTTAGTTTTGTTTTTGTTTTGCTTTTCATGACGCTTATTCCGGTTGGTGACTCAGGCTAGTTCGGTATCCCTATCACGTTCAAAAGAGCAACTTAGCACTTTCTTTCCATCTACAGTTTTTTTGAAGCCTGAAGCGGAATCACTAAAAAAGTTTTCTTTAGTGTTAGCCTCACGACGAATTTAGCTGACCTAAAGATCTTCCACGTGAGTAGGTCTCTTTTCCTTACGGATAAGCTTTAATAAAACATGACGCGCTCTTCAATTACATATAGCGGATTACTACAAACCATAGCGTGTCCGGTCGCGTCGTATCGTAGCATACTGACTACATCCCCTCTCCCTTATCACTCCGTTATAACTCAGAGAAAGCAGCAGACTATCCACTGAAATGAGGATATACCTTCCTGTGTGATAAATCATTTTAAAAAGTGTACCGGAAGTATAGCAAGGACTCGAGTTTTCACATCACGTAATCTGTACCCAAGGTTTTTTTTTAATTTTTATTAAGTTTTTTTTTTCGCCGCCTCTTTGAGGAAGGTATAAGCGCTAATTTTTGGCAGAAATTCAATTTTAGTAAAAATATGGGAGATATGGAGTACAAAAATGAAAAAGTTTTCCAAGGGTATTCGTGCACTTTGTGTTTGAGAGTGTGTAGAGAAAATTAAAAGTTGGGAGTTATCCTCAGAATTACGTATTATCGTCAGGGGTTATAAGAACAGCCTACGGTAATTTAACTGATGAGTTTGTTCCATTCATCATCATTAATTGACTCTAGGTGACTCTTTCTCTCATTTGTTTTTATTTAGCATATTTTGTTTTTTTTTTGTAGTCTGTCTGTTTTGAATTACTGAAAAGATTAATCATTTGTTGAGCACTCTAACTGGGTGATTACTAGATACATTAAAAGGAATGAAGTGAGGATTTTTATTCACTCTGTGTGACATCTGAATGAAATGAAGAGAGGATTACAGAGATAAAATACTGAGAAATAAAGGGAAATGGGAAAATCGGTCCAAATAGCGCACAAGAAAAAAAATTTGGTTTGTGGTGCCTTGTATCATATGAATTAAAACAAAAATTTGGTTTTTCTCAGGGCTGACGTCTGGGGCCACTGCTCTTTCCATACATCTTTATATACACTATTCTGCCTCACTCTAAATTTCTCTATTATTTTTCTATTACGTTGATGATGTTAAAATAGTTTGTATAATTTCAATTGATACTCAATGCTCTTTATTCAATTCTAACTGAGATGCCTTTTGCAGCTGGTGCTTTATTAAACATCCTTCATTGAATATCTATAAGCACTCTACTATCATAGACAAGAAATACCCACGCGGGTGTAGTAACAAAGTGATGAATGATAAGAGCCGTAACCCCCGGTATATAATAGGCTGAATCACAATAGACGTATTCATAAGTAAAGTTGTTTAAGTAAGTCTAACTATCGTTAAGTTCAAATGTCAAATTACTATAAGTAAAGCGCGGTAAGAGTCGCTCATTCGGAGAGAGGGAGAGGGGGAAGAAATGGGCTCCGGGAAATAACGTCCAATGAAATAAGACCCAAAAGCGACAAAGGAATTAAGACCCAAAAGTTCCATATAAATTTCAACATCTCAAATGTGAAATAATGTCCAAAATTTTTAAAATCCAAAATTCGTAAATGCAATAAAGCCCAAAAAATAAAATTTATACTGATGAAATAATGCCCAGAAACCAAAACCCTCGAGAATACTTCCCAAGCCATGAAACAGAAACCTATATGTGTGCGTTCGGAGTCCGTTCTCTAAAATGTTCTATATTGATGCTTATGGAAAAATGTCAAACATTGACTTTATATATGCTATAGAGTCTAAACTACTATCCATACAGGAAAATAGTCTTCTTGTTACTTACAGCTTGGTTCCTTACGTTCCCAAAGGCTACACTTCCTATATACCTTACTTAACAAAATAATACAATAGTTTTGATTACAAAGTAAACTTACCATTTTATGCTCAATACCTCTCCAGCTGAGTGATAATTGCATGTGTGTATGTGCAGCCGGAGTCCGAATCTGTAGGTAGCTACATTCGATATCATCAGCCCACGGCATCCCATGACGGCACAGCGACGTTACAATGATTACTCAGCTGAGAATTTTTGTTTGAGGAATCGTAGTCATTTGGTTAAGATAAATTTTTTTAAATAATTTTGTTAGAAAAGGTATGAAAATTTTATTACGGTTCGGAAGATAAGAAACCAAGCTTAAGATTAACAGAACGCAATTTTTCTGTATGAATAGTAGTTTAGGGCGGAGGAGCTATTCAAATCAAACTTTTGTCAGTTTTACATAAGAACACTGCAAATATTTTAGAATGTAAGGACTACGTTGGGCCTTGCATGTGGTAGGGAGGTGGCCTGTTTCATGGCTTGTGAAGTATTCTCGAGGGTTTTGCCAGAAACCTTTTCAGATATCAAGTCTTTTACCTTGACAAAACTTTCATTACAAAGAACATTTATAATAGATTACTACCGAGACGAGAGTTTAGATTGGAATCATTTCAGGTTTTTATAATTGAAACTCATCAACATCTTTTATGCCTGAAATATAAATGTTTTTTCCTGCCATCCTGAAAATATTCCCTTATAACTACACTTTACAGCTTTTAAAAAAAAAAATCAAATCAAATAAATTCCAACTCCAAAAGGGGTGATTTCATCCTTCCAATGGCACTACAATTTACGCTAAAATTCACCTCTATTCCCATAAAGAATGCATTTCTAATTTTTATTTTTTATTGATATTTGCAAATTTCGTTTCGACCCAAACAGAAGAATGAATTTTATTTTGAATTGGTTGTAGCACATAAGACTACTTACCTACATATCTACTATGTAATATATCGAAAGTCGAGAAGTGTAGTAGGTACACAATCCTTTTTAAACCCATTCACCCCAAAACATGGCCCTCGAGGATATGATAGAAGCCGTATCCCATTTGGTTTGATGTTAAATTCTAGAAAATCCTTGAAAATTTATGTGCAACTATCGTCGTTACACAATATGAGAATAAAACCGGCTACAATTTGAAGGAGGAAGAAGTGGAAAACTTATACTATTTACCTCACTGGCTGTGTAGTTCTACTTGGCCCTAAGGCCCAAGATTTTCAATGCAAAACACGATCGACCACAGTGGCGTCATTTCGGTTTTTGAATATATATGTACCGGGCCACCCGCCCGGTCAAGTGTTTACTGTTCTCGTATTGTGTATATGAAAATAGCTGCTGTGTTGTTTTTGGGTTGGGTGAAAAACGACCCAAAGAACTTGCTGCATCGAAAAGCTCGAAGCCACCTAAAGAACCATTTGCACAGGATATTTTATGGATTCTGTATTGCACAGATGAGGTAAAAATCCGACTATGGACTTGTGTTTCTTCTTTTTTTTTTTTGTACATAGGTACAAATGGCTCCTCACAAACATGATAATGTTTTCAAGTATCCTAGGATGTTAGTGAAAATTTTCATACATGTATTTCCATAATTTCCATATTCCATTGTTGGAAGAGATTAAAGTGAAATTGAAATGTTCCCTGGAACTTTTGAGGGTAAGTGAAAATTTCATTAGGTTTTTAGTGGGAAGCAGTAGGAAATTTTATTCTCATGGAAATATGGTTTATTGGGTTTATTTCCGCCTTGCACAATGTCTGCTTTTATATTTTTAAATGTTTTGTAGTTCTGCATTTTTAATTAAAATTTGATGAAGTACAATAGTTATGGAGAAAGTTATGACAAGAGTAATTTGATCATATGTCAAATATAAAAAAAACATCAAGTTAAATCGGTCAGGAGTTTCCTTTTAGAGAATCAGGGCGGATCTAGATTTGGTTGTTCCTAGTGGGATTGATTTCCATAAATCTATGGGCACTATGGCTCATTAGTGATCTAACCTGACCTAACCTAAGCCGGTTTGAAAAGCTGTATTTATTGGATTTGTAATAATTCTAATTGTAAGCGGCAGAATATAGAGCCAGCACCATAAATCGCTTCAGACATTCTGAGTAGCAAAATAAAACAATAAACACCGGCGACAAGCTGTCGGCAACATGGTCCTGCTGGTTCAGAAGAGAAAGAAAAGAAATGCGACGGATTACTGGAATTATTTATGACGGGTAGTAATTAAGGTAAAGGTTTAGGATGTAGAGAAAATGTATAAGATGTATTAGAGAAAATGTCATGTAAATAAGGAGAGATGAAAAATGAGTCTATGAACTGTGTGCAAAAATAAAGACAGTGACTTAGATGATTTGAAAAGAGTCGGATGTTTCATTCTAAACTTTAAATAGCATTATAAATATAGTTACAGAATTGTGATAAAACGGTAACAATATGTTTATCTGTATTACATTTATTATAACCACAATTTTCTATTGGGTTCTCTAGATATATTTTACAAAAATTGTCAATTAAGTTCATAAAAATTAATTTATTAATTTTATTTTAAAAAACTGATGCATTCACACTTGATTTATATTGTAACATAATTTTATCGCGGCCGAGCGGTAGTGAGGGTGCAGTTTTACTCCAACATTTGGAGTCAAATTGTACTGGTGTACTCCACTTCGGGCAGTTTGGACCAACTTGAGCTTTTACCACTTATGAGAAAACTCCCGGTTCGTTCTCTGGGTGTGCTGCTTCGTATTCGAGCTTTTCCATCTTATGAGAAAGCTCCCCGTTCGTTCTCTGGGTGTACTGCTTCGTATAAGAAGTCGACCCGAAAACTTTTCAAGTTGCCACAGGAGGTTTCTACCTCCTCTTCTATAGTAAAAACCTTAATTCTCCTAATTATTCTCAATGCAGAGTGGCTTAAATTTCAACCATAAAGTGGAATGGAAAAAAGCATATAAGCTATCAGCAAGAAGGTTCTTTTCCAATAAACAGGAAAAGCACTAAACTAAAGTGAGTCGTACTGAACGATGATCACATTAGGCCACTTTCGGCGTATAGCCAACTGTTGGCACTTGAACTCTTGTTGATGTTTGTTTGTTATGAAATTGGAATCAAATAGCGTTCGCGAAAAGTGAAGTAACACCGATAACAATGCCTCGTTAGAGTTGTTATCCCCAAAAGCAAGTAGGTAATTAATTTGCGGACCCGCGCCTTCCGCGGGTCTCTTGGTGTGCAGTTTAATGAAAGCAATTAATACATATAAGTGATACACTTTAAGCTGCAATTCCACGGTCCGTGTTTACTTGTTCGGAAGCTAGTGCCGGTAACCTGAAAATCGTAGAAAGTGTAAAAGGTGTGGAAACAGGTGATAGTGTTTCTTATTTTGAGTGTCGAGCTTGATCCCCCGTAAGCCTTTCTAGGAGAAAGCTGGACTCGGGGTCCTCTCCTTAGATCAGCCTGTGGAATTAGTTCAGGCTGTCGGTGGAGGCTGTCGGTGGGGGCTACCCAGGGACACTCCTGATGACTGGAATCTGTAATCTAATCAAAACGAAACGAATAGCACAATAGTGGTACTAGTGTCGTTTTGCCGTCGGCATTTCGCGTTATCAAAATCTGTGTGAACCAAAATTGTTGAAATGAACTTCCCGCCTTATCGGTTATGAGGATAGAGCGGGGACCGTAGTAATAAACCAGAAATACTTCGATAGTCTATGGAAATAAAGTTTGCACGAACGAAAATAAAATTTTCCGCGGATTTATTTTCCTTTATTTGGGTGGAAATTAGCAATGAGGCAAGTTATTGAACTAACATTGGAACCAGAAATTAATTACTTATTCTCATTTGAATACAAAAATTATACTGAAGACAACTCGCTGAAATAAATTTCCCACTTATAGATTAGGAAAATAAAGCTGGAACCATAGAAATTACTTCGCGTAGGCTATAACAAATAAACTTTTCCGCAAATTTTCTTCTCCCTTGTCTGGGTGAAAATTAACAATACATCAAATCAGAAATATAATTTTTAGTTCATAGGTTTTTATAGGCTAAGGAAATAAAATCTGTATTATAAGAATAAAACCAGAAATTACTTAACTTTGTGTTTTTCATTGTTCTTTCCGTTTTTCTTTTTGTATAAAGCTGGACTAGAAAAGGCCCGTTTGGTAATCTGTCCGTTCACTAACAGAACTACCCGGACGCTGTAATGTGGGATAAACCTCCGATTGTGGATGAAACATACAACGCTGGTGATGTTTTTTTTTTTTAAGTTCAATCTACTTTATTCACAAGCACTCTTTTGTTGGTTTAAAATATATTTACAAATTTCTTTCTTTGAGTTACTCTAAAAAAAAAACTTTTTGTATTCATTTCTCCATCAGACTGCTCAAAACGAGTCGTTCTTCTCGATTTCCTCGGTTTTCAGGTCTCTGCGGTTCGGGATAATCTCCCCGGGCTGCCACATATGCTTGGGCCGGTTTCACCGCATCTGGATGGGAGTGTCGCCATCTCTGAGATTTTTGGCTCTCGCTCAGACGCGCAGCACACGCTTTCCTCATTAAATCGGGGAATCCTCCTCATTGCGAGGGAAATCTAAAGATTTTGCATCAATATGTTCAAACATAAAACTACCCATTCTGACACTCATCAAATAATATGTTTCTAAAAAACATTTATTGTAGATATAAAGTTTATTGAATTTCTTAAATTAAATTTTTATAATTTTTATTCGTTTTTTTTTTTGTTGCCGGTCGGACCTTGTTGTAACCATTCACCAAAGTCATCCCGTAGATGCCTTATGGATTGTCAAAACAAGGCACATTATTTTTGAATGATGATTGCAGT
The DNA here is from genome assembly GCA_963930735.1 of Dioctria linearis. Lineage (NCBI taxonomy): Eukaryota > Metazoa > Arthropoda > Insecta > Diptera > Asilidae > Dioctria > Dioctria linearis. Next base: position 164,549,028 of record OZ005744.1, read on the forward strand.
GGCGTGCAAATATAGGGACTTGTACGAAGAAATATGAGTATACGGAAAACTTTTTAAATATGCAAAAATTGCCAGAAATCGATCAACTTGTATCGCGACCATATCCGATTTGGATAAAACTTTCAGAATTTGTATTGAATTTCGAAATAGTTTTTTCCCCTACCACGCCTCCCCGCTAAATTGGTTAGAAATGTCGTGATTTTACGATGAAACATCATTTTCAAAATATTATATCTTGAGAAAGGAGCCACACATTTTTCTGATTCAAATGTCAAATGAAGATACATGCTTTATATTGTTACAGGAATTTTGTAATTCCCTGAACAAAGATTAAAATCAACTTTGATTGTGAGCGGTCGTTGATGGCGTACTACTAGTTCCGTAGCTCGAGTGGACGTGGAAAAGTCTAGAAAATAAAAGAAACCACTTTACCTCGGACTGCGTCTCTCTCCATCGGTAGTATTTCGTCGATGGGAGCTCCCCGTGGGTGGGGGGGGGGCGCCTGCTTAATGGGGCCAGGTGGAAGCCAACTAAGTCTGCGAACAGGTGGATCCCTTTTCCTCCGTACTCCGTAAAGTGCTCTTCCCCTGAATTTTTATTTTTATCTTCGGCCTCTTACTTCTCCTTTTTTACTTTCTTTTTACTAGGTAGATGCCAATGAAACAACCTTTCTTCTACAATTCTTCTTCTTTTATTCCTCGAACATCGACTTCACAGTTCAAGTGCTTAAATTAGAAGAAAGTAACATGGCGGCTTCTTACAAAAAAATACTATACTCACGTACAATCTCGCGACTTACAATTTGTACCGAGTGGCTCTGCTTTTAGACCTAATTATCTTTTGTCGACCTGAATTTATTTTTATTTCACATTTCTTTTCTAAACTTAATTCTTAGTGCTCGTTACATTTTAAGTGCTAGGTTTTCTCTAATTTTCAGCTTATATTTATTACAAAATTTCATTTTACAATTTTTTTTTCAGGTTACTTAATTAATTTTATTTACATGTTGGTCTGAGTTCATTCTAACAATCCCACTATTTTTACAAGATTTTTAGCTACTTCCCAGTTTTTTTTTTTGCTACCGTTCTTAACTAAATGCTAGTTGACAACTGTTTCGATTTTTAATTTTAACAATCTTTAACTAATTCCTCCTATTTCCGAGATCTGCCAAACTGTTTTTGGGTGTATTTCGAACTTTGTAATGTCAAACTTATCTATTGGTTCCTATTATTTCTATATTTGTCAAATGGCGTCTTTTTCAAATTTTAAGAAATGTCAAAACTAATTCATTGGTTTTTTTATAGTTTCTAGTCTGGTGCAATTCAATTTTCAATAAACGTCACAGTTAATTTATTGGTTTTTATTCTCTTTAACTTGTCAGATCAGAGTATTAGAAATTCAATAATTGTCAAAACTAATTTATTAGTTTTGACTTTGCTGTATTTGTCAAACCAGTTTTCTCTAAAATTCATTAAATGTCTAAATTACTATTGAATATTTATACTTTTAGTCTTCTACGTTGGCCGAACTGGTTGAAATGTTTTAATTTACAGGTGCGATTCGTTCTCATTTTCAACAGTAAAATTATTGGAATCTTTTAACTCAGAAATAGGTAATATTCCTTCTCGATTTATCTCGTGTAAACTAGTTGACTGCTAAGCTACTGTGATCTTACGTCTGGGTACCAGTTTGGCAAAATATTCGTGCTTCGTGCTGGTACGTGAGGGTTGGCTTTTTCCAACATCGGTTAGAGTGTTTTATCTGGGGTGGACTAGGTCTGAAGAGTAATTGTGGTAGGTTTACATTGGAATGACGATGGGATTGGAACGGTTTGACAATTCTAAATGTCAAGTCCAGTTTATTGCCTTGTTTCGTGTCGTGTTTAATTTACTTCTTGTGTAGGCTTTTGTGTGGTTTTAAATGCACATTCAAAGTGAATCTTGCACGCTGATGTAGGCTTCAGGTTAATTTGCTGTTTTATTTGAAAAGTGAAGGTCACTTTTCTACGCCTATGGGGCGAGGAAAGCCATCCTGTAACAATACACATCCCGCAAATACAGCAACAAAGAATAAATTTTGTTGTTGTAAATAATAGCATTTTTTTTCTTCAAAATATATAGTAATTATTTGTAATGAGGATATCTAATGTTGATGTTTTCATGTTAATGTTAAGAGTAGGGGCGACTAGGCCTCCAAGACCATGCGGACATCGCGACCATAGTTGATCTATTGTGCCCCCCCCCTAAAGTGGTTAGGCAAAATCGAGGTTTTTGACGAGCTCAATTATTGCTCTTGGGATTAGATTACAAACTTTATTTGGAGAGATAAGTGTTCCTCCAGTGATTTGCATCCTTAGACGTGCTAGCGCTGGGCACTCACAAATAAAATGCGCATCGTCGACACCGTTCACTGTCGGTTTTGTCTATCTTCGTCAACAAATAGTCTGAGCGACGGTCTGCTGATCCAATAAGTTGGCCCATGTGGAAAGAAGAGGAGTAGACGAATTCTTTGCCTGTCTCATAGCGGGTGCGCTACGCAAAGGAGATCCAGTTACTTGTTTTTCCACTTAAGCTGTTCCCCCGTAAAGTGGCTTTTTGGTAGGCCAAATGTCGAAAAGGGATCAGTATATAGACATTCAGCTCCGGTTTTAGCTAGTTCGTCTGCTTTTTCATTACCGTCCACTCGTTCGTGTCCAGGAACCCAAACCAAGGTTACTTCGTTGTACCTAGACAGTAGTTGGAGTTTCGAGTAGCAGCTCCAAACTAGGTTCTACTCAAAGACTTGAGAGGGAAGAGCTAGGAACGCAGCTTGGATGTCTGAATAATAATGTAGATGTTGGACTTCTTGTAGCCATTTAGGCTTTCCTGAGCTCCATCCTCTATAGCATAGACTTTCGCCTGAAAAATGGAATGTGAGACACTAAGCGGAATGAATAGTTCCACATCTGGACCAACCACCCCTGCGCCTGTTTTGGCATCCTTCTTTGATGCGTCAGTTATACCAGGCTTGTGCCCGTTGCCGGAACTGGAGCCCTCCGTCTAGTATCTGGCTTCTTTAATTAATGGTTACCTGTTAACCTCTTTCAAAGGAAAGTCTTTCGACCATAGTATCCGTTGAAGCACCTAGATCGGTAATGTTGAGGATGTCTAAGACCCTTTTGTATGTTTATTTTGAAGACATGAGAATTATCAATCTAGGCGCCAAGATGTGCGATAGTATTCAGCTTGATTGTATTGAGATATGGATACTTAGAGTTACCCTATATATGTGGGATTTGTGGATGGGCCGTTTGAATAAAAGCTTTCGGATGAAGTTCATTCGCTTTATTAGGTAATATTTACTATTAAATCGGCGGATGGCGACTGGATGTACTGATAATTATCGATAATCCAAATGATGAATAATCTTATTTCGTTGCAGCAGTGACCAAACGTCTTTCTTCGGTGACAGCTGGAATCGGAAGAGTGCGTAGTTTGCATGACCTCGTCTCGCTCCCTCATTTTAGTTGTGGCACTTATGTTTGATTGGCACTTATGTTTAATTGATGGCGTTTGTGTATGTGACGGGCAGATGGGGTTAGCTATGTTTAGTCCCCACATATATGCAAAAGTATCGTAGTATGGGACTTAGCAATACTTAGGGAAAAGGGAAAAAAGATATCAAAGAAATAGAAAGAAATAAAGAATAAAAGAAACATGTAATATTTTGAATATAACCGGCCCAGCTTCCTCCCTTTCTGGTTGAAAGCTTTTAAAGTTAAACTGTTTTTTTTTAATTTCCTGGAACAGCTTTAATTTGTAGCTTGGTCGGATTTCCATTCTGCACGCTATTCCATGTTCTGCACAGAAATACTTGTATGGCCCTTTCATATAGCCGAACTGCTTACTCGTAGAATTTCAAGTAAAATACCGGCGTCTAATCAAGAAATGGGCATCAATGAGGCTCTTATATAAATTGACAGTACGTGCATGCTAGATACTAGATGGGAGAGCATTCCAAAAGCGCGCAATTTGGCTAGCCCAGAAAAACGAGGAAATAATGTTCCTGTTATGATGTGAGTTAGTGAAATTAAATATATTTCTAAGATAATATGGTTCATTATTTTATTGTAGGTTAAAGAAGAACACTAAGGCTCTTTTCTTGAGATATGTAGTAAGCGAGAACCCCACCAACTGATCGCGGTAAAGTGGGACATGGTCATATCTGCTAAGTTCGAAAACGAACCGTAAGCAATCGTTGAACTCGACCTCCATTTTACGAGTACAAACGCTATCAATTTGAGGGAAAATTAAATTTCCGTGCGGCAGGATTAGTGTCTTGACCAAATTTAAGCGAGTTGCTTGTGGTAAAATACTATCTGAGAGCCAGAGCCTACGGAGTGCGGAGTAAATTTGACTAATTTTAGATTTTGTATTGTCACAGCATTTCATATATTGGTTTAGTGCGATACCCAAATTTTTCACTTTACTAGCAATAGATAATGCTTTACCATCCAGAAGTACGGGTGGGATATCAGACAAATGTAGTGGACTGTTCTGAAAAATTAAATATTGAGACTTAAAGGGATCCATTCTCAACGCATTGGTCTTGGACCATGCATTGATTCTGCTCAAATCGTCATTAATACGTGCGATGCCGTCTTCAATAAGGCCAATAGGTCGGTTCAGATATAGCTGGACATCATATGCGTATAAGTGAATCCTGACATCACATTCAACTAGACGAAGGTGATTAATAAATAAACAAAATAACCACGGCCCCAAGATTGAACCCTGAGGTACACCAGTCGGGAGAGCAAGTGAAGTCGACAACTTATCATCCACTTTCACCCGTTGAAGGCGTTCTGATAAAAAACTATTTACTAACACTACCGAATGCCTTTGAGAAATCAAGCAGAACTGTGGGAATGCTGGAAACCGGAAACTTGCGTTCACATTTTACTTCAAACTGTCATTCATACTGTATTTCCGCTCCTATTTTCAATTTTAGTACTTTTACGGAAAATTTTCTAGAGGTTGATTTATTGGTGCTAATCATATAAACAACAATTGTGGAATTATTGTAGTATTAAGGTGACTTATTCCTTTTACAGGACCCTAAGCTGCTTACTACTTCCCGTAGAACAGAGAATTACGTAATCTCAACGGTCCTTTAAAGGTAAGTTTTTGAACGCCTGTACTGAAATGGGCAGGGTGTTTTCGGACATCTAAAGATATTCACGAATCCTGTATAAATCCCTCCCTAATAAGTATTTAACATTGTTGGAACCCACCTTGAGCACTATCTGTAGAAAACAAATTTTCTTATTTAAGTAATATTTAAATATCTACAACAGTTCTGATACAGTTATTATATTGGGCAGCTGTTCAGTACTAAAACTCTTTCAATATAAGGCACCTATATTCAGTGGTGATATACGGTATACAGTTACTATATTAGTTACCTATTTATAAATTCTAAAAGAAAACTGAAATTGTCTTTTTTTGACTGAGTTGTGGTATCTTACATAGTATATTTTATTGATCTTATGATTTATATTTTGTTAGCTTTTTTAATGCGAGACAGAAATAATAGAAATGTACGTATGTAAAGGTTGCCTGGGAATCGAACCTGATCCTACCGCGTGAAAGTCAACCATCTCAACCTCACAGCTATCGGAATGTTGCTTATGTGTACTTTATTACATTATTATAATATGCTGTATTTAAGAACGAGTATCAGTATTGATACCGTACGCATTTTATTTATTTCCATATTATTAGTTAATATTTAAGCAGTATTGAAATGATACTCATTTCGTTTATTTGACATATAACATGAAGAAGCCATTTGCCAGGCATGACATAAGAAGTTCTCAAATTAGATTTCATGCAAAATTTTGAACACCAAATTATCAAACATGCCAAAACGGAAACCAGTGTTGGAAAAATATAAATTTGAATACATGTTACAACATAAATGCTTGACTAGGAAGCATCAAGACCATTCCTACTGTTTTATACAAAATAGAAAAATTAATTTAAGGAAAAAAAACATAAAAAGTAATGTTCATAGTAAGTAGGTATCAATAAATATACGTCTAAGTTTTCTAGCAAAGTTATTTTGTTATCTAATCCTGATTGATGAGAACAGATGTACTTATAACGAAGTTGTGATTGAGCCGATTCCCTACGATGATACCGCAGAAATGATATTAGACCAGTAGCCAACACAGTAAAAAATATCTATTGAAAATTCCGCTACTATAATAGGCAACAAATTGCCAACAATGGTAGCGGAAATTTACACAACTTTATGCGCACTGCATAGCCTTATGTAAAGCAATTTCGCACTGTATGTAATTTTACATTGCTTATGCATTTTTCAATTTCCTATGTAAAATGCGATATGTAAATTTACATCATGCTGTGGAACTAAGTCACATAAGTTGTATGTAATTTTACATTATTTACGAATTCTTTAATTCCGTATGTAAAGTACACAATATTTAAATTCACCAATAGTTATGAAATTTATTTCAATTGCCAATATAGTTATGTAATGTTACGTACGGAAATTAATAAATTACATAGAAAAATAAGTAAAAAAAACTAGATTTGGTCTAAGACCAATTCGTGGCACTAATAAGTATAGATTAACAATCAACACATAAAAGAAGTAATACTAGTTTCGATGCTAACAGCTACCTAAGAAATCATCATTTTAAAAATCAATAAAGATTTGTAGGTATGCAGTAATTCTATGATTGAGTGATTTTGAGTGAAATTCAATTATAAAAATACTTCGTACCAAAAAATGTTTTTTGATTTTTAAAACTGTTTGGATTGGAACTATTAATATTTCTATACATGCTTTATGATTATTAATCTATACTTATTAATGCCATGGTTTTCTGCTTTGTTTTGGTCATACTATACCTGCGACTACCTTCTGAGATAATTGCAAACGTCATTACTTACGTTTTATTGAAATTTCCTTTTTAAATATGGGGAATTCAATGCAAATTACAGTACCTACTGTATGGAATTTTACACAAATTTACAGTACGATACAAAATGTTTATGTAATTAAATGTAAAATCACATAAATTATATAAAAAATTACTTACTTTACTCATTTTTACAATTAAAAGTAGGAAGTTTTCAGATTACGTCAAAAGTATTTAATTTCTTATCGATTATGTGTATATACATACATTTTAAGCGGTAGTGACTATTTTAACTATAGTAATTTCCCACAAAATTAGTTCATGATTTTTTACGGTGAACGTTAACCTCAACACCAGTCAGCAAAGATGATTCTGAAATGTTTTCTATGAATTTAAGGACATGGGCTATATCGTGTAACATTAAAATTACAGACTCTTCAAAACTACTGAAAATTTTAATCGACGAAGGTCATTAAACAGGATTTAATTGTTAATGCCAGTGCTGATAGAACATAAACGCATAAAATCAATAGATAATGGCCAATATGTTCACTTCGGAGTGGAAGTAAGTTTACGAATTATATTATATGAGTTACAACAACATAAATTTTTCAGGGAAAGATGGGGGAGGGAGTCAAAGTTTAATCTAGTAAATTTTAGAAAATCTAGTACAGAATCGAATTCTTTAGATCCTGAGAAGATGTTTGAGTACCCACACCCCTATACTCGGAGGCTTAAATAGCTATTCAAAGCCATCCTTATACTCAGTTTTTCAATATTTCCCTCTTTTTTATTCGAACTGAGGTACTAAATTTTTCGCACTCAGTAGGGTTATGTCCGATTGAAAAAGGGGTTTCACTGTTCGCCTCAGCTCATTACCAGTTACAATATATAAAAGAAAATTTTTCTCCGCATTCTTTTAGGGTACGGGGTAGGAAACCCTTCCGGGAGAAGAAGGGGGGGGGGTTGGTTCCAGTATCGCTAAGTACTATCAGGTGGTGTATATTTTTCCTGATTCAGAAAACTTCCCCGGGATGTTTTTGCCGCCGGAAACTCCATTTTCATGCACTTGGGTCGCATATACCCCAGCTACTGCCTTTCGCAAATATTTTTGCAATACTTTCTCCCATGGCCATTAGAGCTCTGTTTTGAAAATTATTCTAATAGGAAGTCATTATCCACACAAAGCAACAATTCCGCGCAATCACGAGAAGTAGATAATTCCACTTTTTCACCCGGCTTACTGAAATAAACATTGTTACTAAAATATGTTTAGAGTATCAATATGCATCGTTTAAGATATCTGTCATGTCTAGGGATGTCGGGCCTAATGCTGTATGAAAAGTTGGCATTCCCTTTTGGGGATAATTTCAGGTTGTGTAAACAATTTGTGTGATATAATTAGCATCTAAAGTTTTTGCTGTTTGCATTTTTAAAGGCTTTCGGACGTCTTAAAGATTCGAAAGTATTTCGTTAATGAAATGAAATACATTCTTAAAATTCCACTGCTGCATTTGAGACGCTCCTACAATGGCTTCTGTTCAACATATTGTTGTCCGAAATGTTTTACAAGGGATCAGAGTGTAGTTTCAGGAAATCAATCAATCATTCATTTATTTCTAATTTGTACACAAGATTGGAAATCTTATAATAGTACACTTTAAAGTACGGCTAGGTTAACCGGATAAACTACAAAATAAATTGAAATACTTACAATACATTAGAAAAAAAAAAGTAAAAAAAAAATAAAACAGAGAGAAAATAAAAGAGAAAATATAATTTTTTAAATAAACACAGTAGGAAAATACTAATAAAAAGAAAAAGAAAAGAGAAAAGAGTCCGACACAAGCATAGTAATTTGTAAATTATAAAATAAAATTATATTATAAGTTTCTTAAATTCACCGACAGAAGTAGCACTCTGTGCATGAGGAGTTAGGGAGTTCCAAAGTCGTGCACGTGAACGAATAAGAGTGTGTAGGAAAATTAGTGCTTTACCCTTTAAGTAAAAGTCCAGAGTACAACCCAAGATCGATAATCTGTAAGGTGTGATATGAGCAGAACGACGCAAACCGAAAGCAAATCGTATACAGTGATTGAAAGCAACCTCAAGCTTTCGATTGCAAACCAAGTCTAGGTTCATGTAAATTAAACTACCATAGGAAAAAAGAGGCACCAAAAGTGTCCTAACTAGTCTCAAACGCAAGTCGACCGGAAGTACATTGGCAGATAGCCACAGCCTCCTCAACCCACCATAAATTTTACCCACTATAGATTTAATATGATCACAGCACCTCAAACGATTATTAATTTTCACTCCCAAATTGGTTATACAGTTTACATAAGGTAGTTCCACTTTATTAAGCATAATTGGGGGAAGATCCTCAATATTAAGGTCAGAATTAGAGAGGGCTATGCATTGTGATTTATTGGAATTATGAAGCAGTTGATTACCAATTGACCACCTAAAAATTTCTGAAAGATCATCATTTATTCTGCAGATACAGTCCTCAATCAGTCCACGAGGTCTACAGAAGTACAGCTGCACGTCATCTGCAAAACAAATCATCTTTCTTTATCATTAATAAAAAAAAGATAATATCACTTACAAATCGTTAATCGATTTGTATCGAAACCTTTTGGTTCTAAAAAAATAAAACAACCGTTAAATTGAACCAACTTTATTAAAAGCGACGAAGTTAATTTCACACACGAATCAAGACTAAAAACTAACTAATTTTAAGACACTAAGAGTCAACTTAACTATGAAGTCAAACAAATGCTGAAATTGCATTTTGTTCTTTTAGAATTTAAGCGAGCGTGTGAAAAGATGAAAAGTTATGTGAGCTTCACTTGCTCATGTTTTTATTTCAAGTACTTCAAGGTTGCGAAATGCAATGAGTTTCTTATCTTGAAGTTCGCGTGGGAAAGGAAGTTGACGCGGTGATTTAAATTGTAATTTCTGGGTATATAACTTGCATACAGGTGCACCGGGACATCATGTACCACATCACATAAATCATTAATGTAGAGACTAAAGAGGAGAGGTCCTAAGACTGATCCTTGAGGAACTGCACATGCTAGAAGCATTTGAGAAGACGGAACGCCATTTATGATCACCTGTTGAGACCTATCTGAGAGAAAACTTGCTATCATCTTAACAGCAGAAGAGGAGAAATAAAAGTTTGCATACAACTTACGCAGCAATTTCTCATGCACAACACAATCAAATGCCCTAGAGAAGTCCAACAAAACCAGTACACCAAATGGAAATGGAAATGGAAGCAAAGTAGTAGTTTACCCGGAAGTCGATGCTCCATTAAGAAGCGATGCTACTTATAGAAGTAGAGCATCTGTTACTAGAGAAATGACAGCAATCATCACAAGAACGACCGATCAATACTCGAGCATTTACCAATTGATATTATGCACAATTTGCCACTAGACAAAATGATCTTGTTAACGAAGGAGTCTGTAAAAAGTTAATTCAAAAATGTGCTTGGGAGGGCAGTCTCACAAAAATTGAAATCTGAGCAGGTACGGTACAGGTGCTGAAAGTCGCCACCGATTAAACATAGTTGAGGTATTGGTATTCAAGATCCGATTCTGGTATAAAATGTTGAAATGAATACTTCATTTTAGTATTGTCTGAGTAATGCATCAATTGTGAAATTCTATATTCATAAAGAAAACAGAAAAAAATTGGCTTAAAATTATTTGATGCATACGAGGGTCTGTTTTAGAACTGCATATCTAAATTGAATTCCTTTTTGCATAGTTCAGAGTCAGGTTCAGGAGACCTAAGCAAATTCGGCACTGAAACAAAATGGCATTTCTTAGTTTCCAACAAGATCTGAAAAACTGAAACTGGCCGTGGAACAGTGAAATTTGTTATACGGGTTACATCGAAAGAACGGTCGCTGGTGGGACATTATATATAAAGAATGGCCTGGCACTGAAGAAAATTCCATATACCGCAAAATTATGTGAAACCTCTGTAAGCCCACCATTATAGGGAGATGATTAAAATTCAGGAAAAAAAATTAAAGAAATTGAAGTATTCCCAAAATTTTGAGATCGTCTGCAGCTACTTTTCATCATAATTCTCTATAAGAAAAATTCCAGTGTTTTTCTTTTTTGTTATCCAACCTTTTTCCCAAACTTACTATGTATAACCTCATTAATTATTTCCGCATTAAATCAGTGCCTATATAAACAACTTTAAAAATTGTAAATAAAATGTTACAACAACAACATAAGGAAAGCATTAACATTTTATAATTGGTTCTACAAAGAATAATAAAATAACCAGTGCTCTTCGTGGTCATCGTTAAATTCTTTGGTGAAAATTACTTCAAATTTACATTTCAAATTAAGAGAAGAAAACCCAACCCTCTCCATTAGACCGACCCCAACTTAGCACAGACAATATTATTTGACTTTCATTAGGTGTTTATTTCTTCTATACACATATAAATGGTATTTATATAGATGTGTGTTATATAGAGCTATGGATGTGGGTTTGTTTGATTGTTCATGCTCATTCCTGATGTGGGTTTTAAGGCTTTTACGACTATTCTTCTTGCATTCCAGGAACTTTAGTGGGAATTTAATTTACATCTCTCTGGTGAATATTCATGAACTCGATGACACTAGATAACTTGACTTAGTCAAAGGGTAATTACGGTTTTTTATTTCTGTAGCAGGTGCTACTAGATTTCCAATAAAATCTTTTGCAAAATTCCATGAGCTTTGATTTTCAAGGGATAGAATGAATCAAAGGAAAATTTTTCAATGGGGAAAAGCAAAAAGTCTAACCATGCCTTCTCATTCTCGTTTTGATATCTGTTATTGATTCTATTTTGCGATTCCTTTATTAACTAATTCATCGCATTTTGCGTGAAGATTTAACAGATATTTGGCTTAATTGGTAACACAAAATATGTATTTGAATTTCAAGAATCAAACCCAACAAGAAGTATGTGAGATATGTGTAGTTTCTTTAATTAGGTAACTTTAAAGTACAAATTCAAAATTCAATACTTAAGATATCGTCCACTAACTCGGTCTGTGCAAAGCATTCTGGTGACTCAATGTTCAATAACATTTTCGCATGCATTTTAATGCCAATTACATATTTTGACATAGACTTTTTTTTATTAGAAAGACAAGGGGACAAGAGATCTTAAACACGGAGGCCAGAGCTCCTGCTGGAAGTCCTATTACTAAAACCTGCCTGTTTTATTAATGAAGTGCATCAGGTTTTGGTGAGGAAGATTTTTCAGCTGATCTACAGATAGAAAGACAGGCCCTAGAGTATCTAGCCTACTATGTGCGAAGGCCAGACCAGCACATAGAAAATTAATGGATGGGATGACATAGACTTATAGAAAAAAAATTCCAAAGCCGTCCGATTGCACGATCTATAATTGGATCAATTGTCAAAATTACCATATCATGAAATAATACGTCTACGGAGCTTTTTTTCTGAATTCGAATATTTGAGGCGCACCATTTTGTTGAAAATATAAATCGAGATTTAGTCAGCACCATTCAGCCGAGGCCATACAAAATTCCGCTACCATGGCTCGGTAGTATCTTTTACCATACTTAGTAATAGTAGCTTTGTGTAAAATATCATATTGTGATAAAAAACAAAAAAACTTTCATCCGATCTGAAAAAGGGAAGAAATTCTTTGGGAAAATAATTAAAAAGATGTGGATTTTCGTTTGCAAAAAAAATTGAATTTAATCACGATTAAAAAGCCTTTAATAATACTGTACACTCCTTGAGGTTCTATGAGTTAAAATTTCCTTTGTCACTTATTGAACTAAATTAAAAAATTCCTAAAGTATATTAATTATCAAAATTTGTTTGATTTCATTTAATTACATATTACATTTTTAATAACACAAAATTTTCCTGTGTATACATTCCGATAATTAATTTTAATTCTAAGACTAGTTAAATTCACATTTCACTTCACTTCTTAAATCTAATTTTTCAACGAACAGATTATGTTCGGACAACGGGTAAACAATTGACCGATTCCAACTCTGTTTTAATTTCTTGTACAAACCACTTTGGAAATATTGCTGGAGTCTTTTAAAGTTTGCCGTGATGTTTCTGCTGTGTTGACAAAAAAACTAAGAGAGCTTGTATAGCTTGCTTTGGACTTTTATAGACCCACTTCGGCCATTTTCCTTGGTGATGCCAATCTTACCCGTCTGCTTGGACAGTAGAAAAATAAAAAATAATAATATTCAAAAAGTGTGACAAATAAATTGGATAAGTTGTATCCTTTGATTCGACCATTGTTTTTATAAAGTAATTTAATAAATTCAAGTGCAACTGATAGTGCAAGTGCATCACTGCAAGTGATATTTTTATTGCTGTGGTGAATAGAAACTAATGTCGAAAACATCTATGGCGGTACTAATTTACTGCGCATAGTTCTGGTAATTCGTGTATTTTCATGAAATTGTTTAAATTATCTCTTTTTTCTTATCTGTTCGTCTCTTTTTTACCTATTGTATAAATTAAATTATTAGTTTTTCTTAAATTTCGCGTTAAATTATTTCCATTTTTAAATTCCGCGTACAAAAATTTCTTAGGGCAATGTACTTCCCTCGAAAAATAATTAAAGTTCGCACTGTCAAATGCATTTAAAGTTTGAAGTTCGTACTCGTGATTTTCTGTCGGATTTAATCAAATATTTGTGGTTTTGCTGGTTTATGGTAAGCAAATTTTTATTTTATGTGTTTAACGATTAATATATGTTAAGTGTTTAAATTTTTTATTAACATTTGAATATGTATAATTCTGAGGTTATATTAGTGAATTATATTGGTTATTAAAATATTTCTGTTTATGTTGTCGATTTGATGGTTTTATTTGCTAAATTTATTATTAAAATGTGACTTAATTTCCGTTCTTTGATTTTAGATATTCGACAAATGGGAAAGGAAATATGTACGGGGAATGAAACTTGCTCTTCATGCATTTCAGGATTTACTTATTAGATAAGTGACAATTTCATTTTCTTTTTTATGTCCGGGTTCTTTTCTTTGCTTCTCTTCCTTTCAGCTTTCGAGACTCTGCTGGCTGGTTCAACAAGCTTCAAGTTGCTTCTCCATTCTCAAGTTAGTGTCGCAACACCTTCGACAATTTTGTTTGTTGACGAACTCACAATTCGCAAGATGGGGCGGAGCGTTAAGATTTTTGAATAAATCGCAAATTGATTAATGGAATATTTATTTAAACACCTAAGGCAATAAAACAGCATTTTCTAATTTTTAAATTTGTCCCCCAATTTTTATTGAAACTGATTTAAAAATGAAAATTCAATGATTTTTTTTAATTTCTCTGGTTTACGGAGCGGGGCTGCCACAAGTTTGAACTAAATTTATAAATTAATTTTTAGCATAAGCTTTTTGAAGTTAATAAGCAGAAAATAACGTTTTCCGATGTTTAAAATTCAACTTATATCTACGACAATTTGACGCGATAGATTGCTTTACCTGCATTTTACCCATTAAGAAAGCAATCTATTGCATCAAATTTTCATAAAAATAAGTAGAATTTTAAAAATCGACTTTTTAACTGACAATGATATTTTTTAAACCAATAAGGTATCTGTATCTGCGGCAAATAAGGCCTACCTAATTTGAAAATGAAATAAATCAAATATTTGGTGATATAGAACTACAAAAACAAGTTTTCCGTGAAAGTTTGTTTATTTGCACAACTAAAAAAAAAATAGAAAAATTATATCAGAAGTGAGTGTTTGAAAAAAATTATTCAGTTTTATAAAACCTTTTCTAAGGGCCTTAATAAACTACCACAGTATAATAAGGCCCAAAGCAAAAATTAACACTTTTTCAAAATCTTAATCAGCGGCATCATTCCCTATTAAACTTGCTAAAACTAAAATAATCAACAAAATTCGTCAGGGGAACTGTTGTGTGATTTTTGTGGATGACTGTCTTGTGATTATGGTGGCGACTGTATGAGATTGTTGAGAACATGAAAGTACATGAAAATTCTCCATATATGTAAGTTATACTAACTGACCAAACTCTTCTTGTCCCTAATAAAAGAAATCCGTGGGAGCAGTTTTACAAAAGGGAGCGAAATCACAACAGAAGACTTCAAAAGCTACTTTGAGAAGCTTCTAAGACCACCGATGCCATCTAATGCCATTTTATATGCAGCCCCTTACATAGATGATATAATCTTAGATAGTGAAATAACATTAGAAGAGCTTCTTACTACTCTGGAGATGGTTAAAGATAACAAAGCACCTGGGCCAGATCGAGTGCCTTATGAATTCTTTAAACATGCCCCTCCAGCTTTTTTACATAAGCTTGTGAAAATATTTAATGACATATATGGGAGCGGAAATAGCCCAGATAGTTTTTCGAAGTCGATCATATTTCCTATATATCAAAAGGGAGATCCAAACCTTACAGAAAATTTCAGAGGCATCACATTTATGGACACGATTGCGAGGAGGGGTGAATATTGATGGACTTGTCATTAAAGCACTCTTGCATGCAGATGACTTTGTTTTATTGTCTGAAGACCGGATAGAGTTGCAAGATATGATATCGAGGTTAGAGGAATATTGTCGATGCTGGAACCTGGTGGTTAATTTAGATAAGTCCAAAATAATGATCTTTCAAAAGGGAGGTGGTAGAAGAGCGAGTAGGGAGAGATGGGAATTTCAATCAAGAAATATCGAAGTAGTCAAGACATTTAAACATCTTGGTAATAAGTTAACGCCAAGCCTCTCATGTAAGGACCACATAAGTGATCGCTTAAGCGCAGCCAAAGGGGTTTTGAACAGCACTTGGAATAACTTTATAAGAAACGCAAAAATAAGTCATTCAGCTAAGTATAGGATTTACTATGCTACCTCAAGGGCAGTATTATGTTATGCTGCTCAAGTATGGAGTTTTGAGTATTATGAAGAAGTTGAAAAACTGCAGCGTTTCTTTATAAAAAAACTTTTTTGGGTGCCTAGACAAACGCCCAATTACGTTCCAACTCTAGAGGCAGGATTACCTAATTTATATATATTTACCCTCAAATGTCATTTTGAATATATGCAGAGAGTTTTAAGCTAATATGCAGAAAAAATACTACCACGAATATTGGCTTTAAAGGCAGTTGATTATAAGATCTACTGGGTTGAGGAATGTTAAATCTACCAGAAAAGCACCAGGCGCGTATACAAGGGGAGGGTCACGGGGGTCATGACCCCTCCCAAAGCACTAGCTCACCTTTGGAGTGAATTGAAGAGGACGCTGATCTGAAGTGAGTTGTAAAAGTTTAACAGGACCATTTTCGTATGGTATGGACAAAATGTGTAGCTGACGCCAGCGATTAATGCTGATGCTGCAACACATTTCTGCGATTTGCGGCGACAGCTAGCGCTGGGTTGGGCGTTTGTTTGTCTTCTTTTGAGTAGTAATAGTGAGTGGGCAATAATAGTCATTCGCTCATAGCTCTTTGTCTTTGAAACGTGTACGATTTTTTTAGAATTTTCTTGTGTTTTATATAGTGTCGAAAAGTCATCTATCACACATATCCCAAATGGCAAATAATTTAGGAATACTAAATATTTATTTTAGTGCTTGATTGTTTAGAGAACGGCACGCAATCCTTAGCAGCCCGGTTATGAAGATGCTTTTATATTTTTTTGCACCGATTACTCCTATAGATGAAAAAGGACTCAATTTCGAGATTTGAAAGGTTAATTGTTTCTAAGAAATTTGTCAGCGATCATAAATTTAATTTTACCTATCTCATTTTCCGACAGGATAACTTGGTCTGGAACTCGTAACAGAAGCACTCAAAGTGACTTAATGAATCTTAATTTAGAGTTTTTTCAGTAGAATCCTAGTTCCATGCAATCATCAAAATATAGCCACCCGTTGATTTTTCATAGCGACATTGTTTGATGCGTGAGTCGCTCAAAATTTTTACGTTCGTAGGGAAGCATTAAATTTCTCTTAGAAAAATACTTGCTAATTGTTCCTGAGAAAATTAATGAATAACTATTCACCGACAACGGTCCAAACGAATTGGTGGATTGATTCTTTCGGATGAGGGCACAAGCATTCAGTTTTCTTAGAAATATTTGAAAATTTTTCTTTAGATTTTTCATGCACTACCGGTGGCCGACCATGGTTCTAAAAAGTTATATTGATTCAGGTGCATTGGCTGGTCTTGGTAGCTAAAGATATTTATGAGCCTTGGCAATCATACATACATGTGGTCTTAGAAGTTTACTTGAAAATTTTTGTTTTAAGTTTTTATACACTATTGATGGCTCAAAAGCATCAGTTGGATTGATTCGAGTGCCGCCAAAATTGATTCTACAATTTTAAGTCCGCATTTTACGGAAAAACTATAAAAATAAAATCCATTCGCTTTCCTCTGTAATAGTTGGCGTTACTTGGCTTATTAATTCAAGTAGTGTTGTTTAATTTAACTTCACGTTTACTTTTTATTTGTAGCAGAAGGATAAACTTGCTATATTAGTTAGCGATGGAGGTAGAAATAATAGCGAAAGTGTAAAGCGGAAGACTGATAAGACTATTGACAACTTTTTTCAGAAGAACGCAAGATCAGTTAAGTTTCCATCAGATGAAATACTCAGTAAAATATCATCCATTCCTTTCGATGTGAATCAAGGTGCAAGCTCGCTCTCAGTCAACAACTTCACCCGTGACAGAATCGCTTGCGAAAGCAACTATTTCTACTATCTCTCCATGAAAAGGCGTATCGGTTATGAGTACTTAATGTCCACCCTGAGATCGACATTGATGTGCATAATATTATCGATAGGTTTTCCAAATCAAACCGAAAACTGGATTTCATGATATATCGTAAATATTATCAAAAAAAAATTGTAGGAGCGACTTCTTCCGACTTTTTCCTCCCCTTTGAACATATTAGTTGTGACCCCCCCTAGACTATCGGTCTGGATACGCGCCTGAAAAGCACGACGTACAACTTTGTACTACATGGCAAAACGTAGAAAGTCTTCCAACCATTCTGGATACTATTCTAGAAAAAGAAAAACGATGGCATTGGATGAAGGCACAGGAACGAGCGAGGCAGACCGTACGTCATGGATTGTACGGTAAGCTTAATTACAGTTTGGGAGAATTTAGCTATTTTAAGGACAACAATTCTATAATGAATTTAAAGCTAATTTCGATGTACAGGAGTGGTATGTTACAGCTAAACACAAGTCCATGGCGCACAGAAGGAAGGTCAATGTGTTCCCTTTGTAACTTGGAAGAGGATGAAGACTTTATGCACTACCTGGCAATATGCCCAGTCTTGAAAGAATTTAGAGCTATAGCCTTTGGTAAAACCTATCTCACGGAGGGTGAAGCTATCGCGATCCTGAATGGTAGGAATTTTGATGCCCTTTTACAATACGCAAAACTGGCCTGGAAGTACAGACAGTTATTAATTCAAGAGTTTAGTTATTAATATAAGTTCTCCTAAAAATTAATCAGTGTTAAGATTGTAATTGTAAATTAGTTCTACTCTTGTGTATATAATACTACACCTTAAGTTTCTTTGTTTTCTTTTTTCCTTGTTTACTAATAGGTACTTGTTTTTATTCTTTTTATCTCTTACATTTAGTTTGCTTTCTTTTCTTTTTAATATATTGATATAATTTTAGCAAGGAAGCTTCCCAACTCGACAAACGGCCTCGGGGCCATTGTTGACGTTTATTATATTAATATAACTGTAGATTAAGTAGTTGAATTGGTAAAGATGAAATTGTAAATAAACTTATTATTATTATTATTATTATTAACTGACTGCCAATCAACCCTTGTGTTGGTAGGGCGGTCCGTAGTTGTGGCAGAGAGTGCTTCGAAGCGAGGATATTGTCTGTCGCGCAGGGCAAGTCCCTGCAAGAGGCGCTACGACGGGTCCTGGCCCATACGGCTTTTAAAGAAAAATATGTAAGTGAGAGAGCAGTCAACAAGCAAGATCCGTCTATTTAAATGCAAGGTGATTACATTCGGTAATTTTTAAAAATTTCGAATAAAAATTAAATGGGCCTTTTTACCCCCCAGCGGGATAATAAGGCTCACAATTAATTTCTTAACGTACAACAGAGTAAATTTAAACGCATTCTTTAGAACAAAATAATGTCACAATCATAATCTTATATAAGAACAATAGTTTCATTGAGAATTTAGGTTAGGTAGAGTAATAAGACCCACAGTCTACTCCGGTGGGCCTTATTGCACCTATGACAGGATTTTACAAAATTTCTCATTAATCAAATAAACATAGTTGTGGGCGAAAATAAACACCGAGATCATAAACTATATTACCTAACGTGTGCAAATAGTAATTAACCAACGGAAGTTATGATTTTGTCTAGGGGAAAATTAAAATTCCAAGCAGCCATACTTCTTTCGATGACGTCCCGTTTACTACTGACAAGATGGCGGGGCGAGCTGGCGGACGCTCCCTCGCGTTCGTGTCGATTTAATGCATATGCGCATAAAGTATGAATTTGCTGCGATTTATTTTAGTATGAATTCTTAAATGTGGGCCTTATTACCCACGGCCTTTATTTGCCACAGGTACCTTAAATCTAAAACCCAATCCGGCAAGAATCTGCGATGACTTTTGAGTCAACTGGAACTTATATGGATGTAGGGTGAAGGTTTGAGAAAGTTAAACTTCTTGCGAACAACGCATAATTAATAACTCTGAATTACCTATAATACTTTCAATTAGAGCAGCGATATTTCCTCTGACTGAACAGGACAATGATTTATTGTTGGTTATTAATTACATTTGCCACTGAGTAACAGTCCTTTATTTATTTATTTTACACAATATGAAGAATAGTCGCTGTGTAGGTCGATTATGTTAACCACAAATTTCGTAGACGAGATATCCAAAGCTTTGGTGAATATAACTTGAATTTTGGTGATAAATTGGAACGATTTTCAATTTTGTATTTAGAACATAGCGTCGAAGCAACTGTTTTTAGTCCAATTAAAGTTATACCGAAGCATGGAGAACTGTTGAAGTCGAGAGCTAAATCCTGGAAAAGGAAGCAATGCAACATTTGATAAAAATAATTATAGTCAATAAGTAAACAAAGTAGAAATATAATAAAAGCTGAACATATTAGAGTCATCAAGATTGTCGAAATACACACGTTACAGGTAGAAAATATTTCTTTTAATAAGTAGATAAATATGCCGGCTTCGACTTGGTTCGTAAATCTTACCCGACACTTTCGAAAAGTAGATTATCACGCAAATTCCATAAATTTTTTAGATAAACCGACACTAATGCACAAAATAATAAATTCGCAGTGATTTAACATGGAAAAGAGGGCAAAGCCGCGTAATGTCAAGAAAACACAAAAGAAAGCCGAACGCATACCTTTGATCGTAATTTTACTACAGATGCGATTATTATGGTATTTGTGCTTATTACGGTATCTCTTAAAAACGTTAGATATAAAGATATTGTGCCTTGCGTTCAGGTGTACACTCCGATGTGCTTTTCAGCTTATCGGTGTGCACATCACATGATTGAAAAAGTAGGGATAGCAACTGAACGGTTGGTATGCACTTCGATTCCCAATGTCACTTTTGAAAGTTCTTTAAGAATAAAACTACGCTGAACGTCAAAACTACTAAGCGCACAGAGACACTACGCTAACAGACCGGAGCGTAAAAATGTGCACACCGATGTGCTGGGGAGATGACTACGCTTTGATCGCCTGAATGACATTGTGTGTAAAAATGCGACATTATAGGACATTCTGCGTCTATAAAATCACAGAAATCGCAAAAGAAGTGAGCTGTCAAACGTCAAAATTCAAACAACGAAAACATGGAAACTAATAATTTTCGCAAAACTAGAAGCATACAAAATTAATTACAAATTAATAAAGATGAGTTTAACACCAAAAACTAATTTTAAATATTAGCCAATCAGTCAGTCACCATTACACACAAAAAAGATATTTCAGACAGAACTCACAAATGTCAAAAATTATCTGAAAATAACATAAAAAGATGAATAATTGTGGTTTCCACCACCAGGTTCCTAAATCGACCGGAATGGTATCTAAACCCCTAGAAAATTATAGCAAAAAGCAGTTCTTTACTTAAGGGGGAATACCAGTGAACAAAAAAATCAAATTTTTCATCCTATGCACGGCAATTTTTATGCAAAATCGAGTAAATAACATTACAATGTTTAATTTTAGATACTTTGTAACATTTGATTTACATTGGAACGCTGTTAAAACTTTGATCGAAAAGTGTTCATTTTATTTAGCTAAAATATTCGCCCAAAAGATCCAAAAAAGTAAAAGTAAAAACTTATCTCATCATTTTATGACACATCTTTGTATTTACATCAAAATCGGGTCATAAATGACTTTCACTTAGCTGAAAAGTGGTGCAAGAGATAACAGTTTTTAACAATTTTACAAATTTCAGATAATTATATAATAATTTCTGGATTAATTTTGAGGCATTTGCTATACTTATCTCATGGATTGGACCTTTATCTAAAGATTAAAATTTATTTGGAATAATAAGACACACCTGTTCTCAAGATATCGGGTGCAAGCCGAAGGTCAATTTTTAATTTTCACTGGTATTCCCTCTTAACTTCAAAACGGTGAAACTCTGCGCAATTTTTCGACGAAAATATGTTAAAGTAACCTAAATGACGGGGTTTGCTCACGGTGACACTGCGTATATTTTCAACTTTCACCAAAATAAAATACGCGAAACACAAGTCAGTTTTCACTTTCAAAATAACCCCAGGAAGGATCTCCTGCTGGCTTGCGTTATGAGTTGTAAGGGGAAAGACTATATAAAGTAAAGCAATAAAGTGTCTCACCAGTCCTCAAGTACCAGTCGCTGGAGTAAGAGTGGAATTGCATAATAGTAGGCGCGATTACCATCGTCGTTAGTAGCAAAATTAATGAAAGTATGAATCATAGAAACGGGAATATTATTTTATTATTATAAATATTTTCAAGTTTTGCGAAAGATACTACACGTTATAATTATTGACATATTATTATGATTATTTTCTAGTTTTGCTGAAAGGACGTATGGTAGAAATATATTGTTACAAAACCACTTACCACGGTTTCCCCTGTTCCTAATTTTTTCCATGAATATCTACAGCAAATCACACCCGAACCAAAACAAAACACAGAACCAAAGTTCTGACAATTTCTTGACATTTACACTGTCAGCTATTCCATGCCAGGCTTGACCTAGCTGTCACTAAGATTCCTCTTCAAATCTGCTCCAATTCAAATAAATCACGCAAGCCACACGTAGCAGTACTAAGCATTGTGCTGAATTCGTCCTTAGCCAGATAAGTACAATAATTTCGCAAATGAATTATTCTGGCATATGTGAAATAGATAATGAGTATTTTTAGTATTTAACCTAAAAGTGAAATTAAAATTATAATTTCGACAGATATAGAAAATCAAAATAAAATGAAAAACTTTAGCAAATATTATAATTAAACAGAACGTTTGACAGATATTGAAAACTAAAATTAAATGAAAACTTTTACAGATATAGAAAGTTGTAAGTAAATCAAACGTTTGACAGGTATGGACAATGAGAAATAAACGAGAGTTTTGACATGTATGAAGAAGAGGATTAGAAATAAAAAATAATTAGCGCTAATTTTGGTAAATGTAAAATTAATAGAAGGTAAAGAATTGTAAGTATTAAAAATAAGGAATAAGTTGAATTTTTCGCCCCTGTTAATTAAAAGCTGTGCCTCATTCTTGGCTAAACCTTTGCGCAAACATTCTACTTGTCTTATTCGACAGGAAAATTTCCAACTGCTTGGAAACTAGCTCACGTTCAGCCTATTCCTAAAAATGGAGAGGGTAGCGATCCCTCAAATTATCGACCAATCGACAATCACTTCGTTTCTTTCAAGGGTTTTTGAATCTATCTTTAGCTCAAACTTAATGAAGTATCTAGAAACTAATCATCTCACAACGATCGCCAATATTGCTTTCGAGCTGGACGCTCATCTGGAGAATCTTGCTAACTTTTCTTACGGAACGTTGGAACCTTAACCTTCACAATTTTGGTAAGCAAAAAATTGCTGCCCTAGATAATTCAAAGGCCTTTGATAGGGTCTGGCATACCGCCCTTTTAGCCAAACTTAAAGCACTTGGTCTCTCTCATCCTCTTCTATTATGGATTGAAAGTTTCCTATCTAGTCGCCAAATATGTGTTGTATTAGATGGCGTTTCATCTGAACCTCATCCCATAAATGCTGGTGTGCCTTAAGGCTCTGTTATCTTTCCAACTCTCTTTTTAATTTTCATTAATGATCTGCTTTCCCTTACTTTCAATCCCATCCGTACATAGTTTCGCAGATGACAGTACTCTTGATTTCGCTTACTCCTTTGACACTCTTGCGGACGCCAAGGGGAATGCCGCATGTGTTAAACGAGATTGCATGATTAAATCATTGAATAACTATCTTAACAATATCCCCGCTTGGGGCAAAGCGAATGGCGTGGAACTCAATGCATCTAAGTCCAAAAAGCTGTCTCATATCATTAAAACAAGACCATTGCTTAACAACTCCCGTTTCTTTCTGATTCACTGCCACTAAGCATTCTCGGCATTAATATTTTCAGTAAGTTAAACTTCGCTGTTGTGACAGAAGTATCGAAATGTTTTGGATTTCTGAAAAGGTGTCAGAAATATTTCAGCCTGGCAAATCTAGCGCTTATCTACAAGTCTTACATTAGACCCAGAATGGAATATAATTCCCATACATGAGCTGGGACGCACAGCCTTAGCTTCATTGGATATTGTCCAAAAGAGAGCCTTCAAGCTCATTGGCGATATGGTAATAACTTGTCATATCGACTCAGTCGAGCACCGCCGAAATGTTGGATGCCTCCGTTATCGTTACATGCATGGTAAATGCTCTGATAAAATATCTCTAGTGTAATCCCTTGTAGAGTGATTCCTGCATGCAATACCCATGCTTCAAACCGAGCAAATCCTTTTACCCTTCAAATTACTTTCGGCCGTACAGTAAAATTCCGTGGTGCTTTCTTATTCCGAACTGTGCGAATGTGGAACAGTCTACCATCTCTTGTTTTTCCTCGGGCTTATAATCTGCGAAGGTTCAAGAGTGACATACATCGGCACCTCCGCCAGTTTCCGCATATCCCCTAATCCTTTCCCTATCTCCTTCCTACCATGCTGTGCTTTGCATCATTGGGTATCCTCTGAGCTTGGCTTAATAACATATAAAAAAAAAATAAAAATAAACTATCCAGTCATATTTTTTTTATAAAGTTTTCATTTTGATATGGTCTCGAAACCCAGAAATAAATAATGAAAGCAAAGAAAAGGGGTAAATTATCTTTGCTTTTTTTTCGTAATTTAGTTTCCTTCAGAAAAATTACGTGGGCCCAATATTTTAACACTGAAATACACTTTTCTAAGCCTTATCGCAGGATGATCCCTTGAATAACCCAAACCCGATGCCACGGAGTAAGCTGCAAACTTGATGCGCCTTCCTATGGTTAGTTTAGCAGATCAGTTGATAAAGGAATATAACATGCTCTTGAAAAAAATGGGCAACAGCTCCATATGAGGAGAGTTTTTCGACTGATTATACCATCTCAATTTCAGGTTAAAAAAAAACATCAGCATTGCTCCCTAATATGGGGGAGTGTTCTATCAAAATTCTAAGTAGAAATTACCAGGAATGGTTCATAGTCTAGTTCTTTGCCTTTCGGCAACCTGTCAACATCCACTCCGAGCACTGAAAATTGTCTCAGTAAATATATCTTACAAATAGCAACATTTTCCCTCCGCTTGAATAACCAAATCTAGTGGCGGCTGCGGTGTTGGGTAAGTTTCGAAAACTGACGCATCCGTTTACCATGTCATGAAGCCCATCCAGTTGGCCTAGCTTTTGCTATAGTTCACTAGCGTTTCGGCTCCGATCAATACATACAAGAGACATAAGTAAACATTGGTCTGTCCACCGATATTTGGTTTCATATCCATTATTCAGTTTAGGCGTTTTCTACATTGGACAATAGTGAGCAATTTCATCCACATGAATATTAAATGCCATTTGGTAATCTACGTAGGCATGAGAAGATATAGCTACATTACATATTCCAAAATCTTGAAAAATAATTTGGGCAAACCTTCGCCATCTGGTAAAGAATAATAAGAGTGAATAATTCACCATTGATTAATGACCGTAATCAATAAATACGGAGCTATTTACGTCTATCGACCTCTCCGTGAAACGTATTGCAAAGAGTGAAGAGCTTTTAAGGTATCTCCCCTTCTATATGGTGATTAAGAAGTCTCCCCGGTTCCTCGTTGGGTGCAAAGGAAGGACTGATTCCATACATAAAAGAACAAACATAAAAGACAAATTAGTTTGCATTTAAGCAGAATATTTGAAGAAAAAAAATTGTATTAAAAGTCGAAATTTTGTCCTTCCGTGGTATCATTAAATGCAGGTGAAAGATTTTTATATGAAACGGCCATTTATATCATACAAACTAAATGTACATTCTATGGAACGCTGAATGAAACGTAGCGTTTTCTCCACCCACCATTATACCACTCAAGCTCACTCCACTCGATTCCACCAGCAAACTATACTCGTGTGATTAATGGATTTGCTTTCGACTCAAGCCTACTGCAACCCATGTGCAGTCACACAACACAGACGCTGAAATATTTGCCGCTGCGTCTATACCACCTAAAACTAAAGGATGTGCTCAGCCTGGAGTGGTTTAAATCGGAGCAGATTCGCAAGTAATCGCTTCAAAACTCTAAAAACAGAAAGTATGAAAACGTAAAAGCGGTAATGCACTGCTTTCTGTTCAATTCGACGTGGTTTCGATGGATTGATATTTGAGAGTTAAACATGTCCGTAGTCAATATGCATTTCTCTACATTCTACAAATTGCTAGCTAAATTGGGTAATAAATTCCTCTTCTCTTCATCAGCAAAAGGCTTCATTTCAAATTTCTAAGTGAGCGCAGCCAATTTGTAAAAATAAATAATGTTATCTCGAGAAGTATATTTCTCTCTGTTGTTGTGTCCCACGGATCCATACTTGGTCCCCTGCTTTTCAGTCTCTATCTCAATAAGTCGGATAAATGAAGATCTTAAACGTATGGATATGACTGGTCTGGGCAAAATAACTTCGGTCTCAATCATAATAAATTGAGCTGTCTGGCGATGTATAGACGTGATATTGATGAAAACTCTTCACCACCAATTTATTTGAACGACAATAGACTAGTACATGTAATTCCATGAAGCCCTTAGGGTTTCATGTCAACTCAAAATTTTGCTGTTGTCATCATGTCATTGTTACACTAGGGAAAATATATGGATGCTTGTGGCAGCTTCGGTTGAACTCCGATTGCCTAATGCATTTACGTGTAAGACTAGCGAAATCCCTTCTATTACCCTATTTCACATATGGCTGTACGTACAATATTTCCAGTTCGTAGAACATTCTTGGTTGAATTCAATGTTGTAACCCGTTGTATTCAAATTGACGTGGTATAATCACATCTCTCCTTATGTAACATCCTTGCTTGGCGGTCCAATAGAAACTTATCTAATGCATAACAGTCTAAAATTCCTCCGTAGACTTATATACAGCGAACAGGCTTTATATCTATTTGAGAGATTAAGCTTGCTGCAATCATCCCGGCAAATGAACCTTTCGATTCCTCGTTGTAAATCACGATATGGTGTGCGCTCCTACTTCGTTCAGGGCATTCGTTTGTGGAATCGTTTGACACCTAATATACAGCGAACAGGATTCAACAGAATCTTTTACAAATCAATATTACTACTAAATTGATATTCACCTTTTGGGGCGTTCTCATTTCTGCAATTGTAGTCATATTTCACCGGGTGATCAATTTTTACGAGGTAGTTCAAGGATTCTTTTTGGCATTCTCCGGTCTGAAAAGTTCGATTATTTCGGTTATTATTTCTATAAATCCATTCCGTTTAGTTACACATAAGGTAATCGGAATAGAGTCTATTGTTAAATTTATATTTATTCATTAGTTTAGTTTGGCTATAGCAGGCGCGTGTCTAGACCTGCAGCCTGGGAGTGGGGTCGCAACTAAAATGTTGCGTAATGTATGGGGGTGAGGAAAAAGTCGGAAGAAGTCGCTTTGAATTTTTTTTTTTCTAATCATATTTAAGTTATATCACAAAATTCAATTTTCGATTTGATTTGGAAAACCTGTCGATAATATTATCCATATCAATGTCGATCTCAGGGTGAGCATTAAGGACTCATATACAGATACGGTCGATCTCAGAGTCACATTCAAAGGAATAGGAGTAGACGTGCATGATATATCACTGACTATTTCTTTTGATGGGAACTTAACTGATCTTGCTTTCTTCTAAAAAAAGTTGCCAATGGTCTTATTAGTTTTCTGCTTTCCACTTTCGCTACTATTTCTACCTCCATCCCCAAATAATATAGCAAGTTTATCCTTCTGCTACAAATTAAAAGTAAATGGGAAGTTAAATTAAACAACACACAGGCAGAGGAAAGCGAATGGATTTTATTAAGAAACATTGTAGAATTTGAGTAGCATCAATCCAACTGATCGTTTTCAGCAACGAATAGTGTATAAAAATTCGAAAGAAACTTGTTCAAGTAAATTTCTCAGAACAAAATGTATTGTACTGCCCATTCGTAGAACGTACACGCAAATTTGATTAAGTGACTGAAATGAATGCACTGTTAAATTTTGATCAAGATCAGTGGTCTATTTTGTAACAACATATCAACGCTGTTCACTTTCTTTTAAATTTCAACAAACAGTCACACTTATTTTTTGGAATTTCCCACTATTATACTCAGATTATGTATATAAGTTATTAGGTCAGAGATCAACACACACTAGAAAACACACTTATTGACACCGATTTATGATATACGATTTTCAAAAATAGATGAATTGAGATAAAACTCAATATATAAGTTTTGGGTCAGAGATCCCTGTATCACACTGGAAAATATACTTATTGGCAAAGATTGGAATATATGTAAATACGTCAAGACAATAATATAAATATATATATATGTATGTAAATAAATATAGAATAAAGTAAATTATGATGTTTGATAAATATGTATACGAAGTGTATAGTATGTAGATATATATATATGAGTAAAATGGTAATGTTATTAATATTATCTCAGTCAAGCATCGACTTAAAGAGTTATCTTAACTTCAGTCGAGACCCGAAGTAAGATATATCAATTTCCGTCGAGACCAGAAATTAATGATTATTAGTAATTAGTATTAGTCGATACCCGATATAAATGTTAGTCCCTAACATGCCAAAAGCCAACTTACCCCAAGCGATGCCAAGTGCAAAAAGAGATCGAGATCAGTCAGCTTGTCGTTTATATAGCCCATGCTTGCACACGACACCACTGATGGAGTAGCAGAGGCGCATGATCACAAGAATTGGCAGTGCAGCTGTGATCTTTCAATACTAGCTTTACAATATGCATAGCAACGAACCAAAATGCATAGGAACAAGAAATTTTAGAGCAACCCATGCTGCTGTGTTAAGTTGAATCATATTTGCAAAAGTGTTATCTCTATCCATTGCCGTGACATCGAATTCTTTGAATGCATTAGAGTGGTACGATTTCGTACTTCTCTTAGCATTTGTTCTTATGGAAAAATGCATTACTTTCAACTTCAACCTTCTGCACAATGTAAATAAGCCTCCGTACTAAAAGTTTTATTCAGGAATTTTGTTACTTAATTGCTTGTGCATATACCAGCATAAAAATCTAAGTACTTTCTTTTAGAAAAATTTTTATATTTTATTACTCAAACATAACACTACAAATAAAAATGAGAAAATGTGTTGCAATCTGTTGCCTTCATACCACAAAACACATTAGAAAGCAATCAGAGCTTTGTGCTTGCCTATTGAGCCATCTGAAAAAATGAGTCTTTCAACGTTTAACACACAGTAACTTCTTAAGTATAAGTAGGACAACAAAACAATGTTAATAATTTTTTTATATTATCCCATAATGTTTCCATCAATTTAAAAATATTTTCCTGCTTCCATATTAAATAATTCAGTTTTTTCACTTCAAACATGACTCAAAGTATTTTTTAATCAATGAATCGGCAGAGGTACACATTCGCGTCATATTTTCACAAGCTGCGCTTGTTCACTGCGCTGTGAAACGAATGGATGGCAACGGTTTTCTGTGTTTAACTCTTCATAACTTTTAAATTATAATTCAAAGGTAATTCAAATATTAGCCTATCTTATAGGCAAATTTGTTGCCTTTATGGTAGTAAAATTTATACTTTATGTTTTTTTACATTTTCAAAAGAAAATCAGTTTCAAACAAAAGTAGATCTAATTTAAGAACTATTTGTTCCCACTTTGAATTGAGCTTTCATTTCTCTGTCAGAAAATACACAGAGAAATGAAAGCTGGTTTGAAGGCAACAGAGTTCAACACATTTTCTCATTTTTGTGTTTAGTGTTAGGTTTGAGTGAAAAAATAGTAACAATTTTATTAAACAAAGTACTTAGATTTTTATGCTGGTAAATGCACAAGGAATTAAATAACAAAATTCCTGAATAAAACTTTTAGTACGGAGGCTTATTTACATCGTGGACAAGGTTGAAGTTGAAAGTAATGCATTTTTCCATAAGAACAAATGCTAAGAGAAGTGCGAAATCGTACCACTCTAATACTTTTGCAAGTAGCAAAATCGTTTTGTGTCACGGCCTGGAACATAAAGACGGCAATGCTCTATCACGTAGAGAAGAAATTCCCGTTCGATGGTACTTATAATGATGATAGACTTGCAAATTGATCTGCTTGATCTGATCGTATTTTTTCCATGCATTGTATGTTATATGACAACACATGCTTTTGTTAGAGGTTTTACCTATTTTTTGGGAAAACTGTTATTAGATTCTCTTTTCAGTACTCAATTTTAGCATGCTATTTTTGGATATGTTCTCTTTTCAGAATTTTTTTTTTAGCACGAATATAACTGTTTAATGATGATAATGATCTTAATATTATCTACTCGATAAGGCTAGACTTTTGTATTGTATTTGTGCAATATGTTATGTAGATGAGAAATATACGGCTTTGTTACGTTAGGTACCTGTTTTTTGATTAAGAGTAATCAAATTAGATTTAATTTCTTTAAACATTTTGATGCTTTGTTTTCAGGATGTTTTCTTTTCAGAATTTTTCGGTTAATAAAAATATATTCGAATCGATCTGGTTCGAACATGTATGCTTGCCAACGCTCATAAATATATTTAGCGGCGCAGATCAGTCAAGGCACCTGGATCAATAAAGCCTTTGGAACCATGGTCCGCCACCAATAGTGCATGAAAAATCTAAAAGAAATTTAAATTAAAAATTTTTCAAATCTTTCTAAGAAAACTGAATGCTTGTGCCCTTGTCCGAAAGAATGAACCACCAGAATCAATCCACCAATTCATTTGAGCCAACCGTTTGGGCAATTTGTAAGTATATTTCTAAGAAAAATTTAATGCTTTCCTATGATCGAAAAAGTTTTGAACAACTCAGGCTTGAATCAGTGTAGCTATAAAAAATCAACATTAGCGAAAGGCTAAATGTTGATTGCCTGGAACTAGGATTCTACTGGAAGAACTAAAACAAAATTTGTTACATCAGTTTGTTTGCTCCTGTTGCGAGCTCCCCACCCAGTTGAATTTATGTCGGAATATCAGATATAGGAGTAATCCGGCCGACAAAAATATAAAAGTATCTTAATAACTGGGCTACTAAGCACTACGTGCCTTTTTCTAAACAATCAAACACTAAAATAAATATGTAGGTATTCCACAATTACTTACCATCCTCCTGTGATAGGTATGATAGATGACTTTTCGAAACTATATAAAAACACAAAAATATTATAAAAAACTCGTGCACGTCCAAAATACGAATAGCTACGAACGAATGAATCTTTTACCACAAATAAGTAAATATACGGATGAAGAATTCATAGGGGGAAAGTACCAATAGTCGGCCAAAAATGCATAGCTAGAACTTTTAGGTAGCCGTAAGATGACTGTCCTAAGCCTGTTACTATGAAAACATTTTGTACTGAGAATGTAAAGCGTTTAATATATGTTTAGCATAACAATACTACCAATAAATACACAATTTTTTAATAAAAAATATAAGTTTAAAAAAGTACCCTTTCACCTTATAGTCGGCCAACAAAGTCCTAACTCTGGCCATAATGTTACCTAATGTCAGCCAAAAAAAAGAAAACAGTTTTAAACGAAGTTCAGACCTTTTTTTAATACAAATATATTAGTATTTACGGCAACTTATTGCGTTTTACAAAAACAAACAAAAAATATAAAAATAATGAGTAACTAAACGTCTTTTCCATATATATTAAACTAAGTATGAGGTCAAAAGTTCAAGCTCAAGTACGTATATACTACCTATTTGGAAACAGCCTGAGAACGCATCGAAATAGAGAGCTCAAGTACAAGTTCTAAAATTGACCAATTGGGCAGCCCCTTTTTGGTGTTGCCTTAACACATTTTTGGTATTCACTATATATTTGGTCAAGGCCTGAAAACGTATTGATGGAGAGAGTTAAAATTTTGTACGCAGCGTTTTCATAAAAACACTAAATAAACTTTCAAAAATTAGCAAAATCGGGGCAACTCCTTCTGTTGTTGCTATATAAAATTTTGGGGTTTTCACTATATTTAACTTTTATTTTCATCTAGGGTATAATATTATTACATATATTTTTTTTTTGTTAGGACTATATTTGTGACCGACTTAAAAGTATTATAAATCTTTAAGACATCTTTGAACAGATATATAGCGACTTAAGGCTTGAAATCATTAGGAAAAGTTCGAAAATTACGTTCCCTAATGTCGGCCCCCGATATATTTTAGAAAAACTAAATTTTTGGTATTTTCTTCACTTCAAATTGTGAGCTCAAATGCACTTCAATGAATGAAATACTAAAGTAGAAAATACAATACCATTTAGGTAAACAAAACTACACAATTTCGCAATTACCTCAATCTAATTTCCAAAAAAATCACGGATTTCACATTTACCAACTCTGAGATCTATGTACAGAGTGAATCGCTTATAGCAAAACCGTCATACATATAACAGAAATGATTTTTGTTATACAATTTAAAATCTAATCATATTATTTAATTCAATTTTCGTTTTGTGCGTATTTGTTTTCAAAATTATTTTACAAACAGTATTGTTAGGGGTGGCCAACTTTTAGAGCCAGCCGACTTTAGGAGCACATACCCTATCAGAAAAATAAAAACCTTATCAACATTTCTGGTAACCAAATTAGTTACCTCTGACAAAAATTGTGGCTAAGAAGTGTTTTTATTAACAGAAAAATGTTCAGGCACACACCCAAGTTTCAATTTTTACCAGAGCAATGCAATGCCTCGCTTCAATATAAAATCAACGATGCCTCGAGCTGATGTAGGGAAGCTTTCAATTTCTTTTTTTTTCTTAGAATTTATACGCATTTTTGGAGGGCCGACAGAAGTTTTTATGAGCATAGACACGTAAATATACACTAACATTTTTTTTATTTTTTATTTTTTATATTTACAAAGATAGAGATTACTCTATAGGATTTTTTACCGGGTTAAACTTATATTTGTTTAAGAACGAACTTTTTTGGATTCTCCGGTATATAGCAAAAGCTAAAAAATATTTTTAATTTGTTATTTCATCACACAACTCATTATATTTTGGGTGACAAGTTTCAAGTCTTGGTTTGACTCATCAACAGGTCCCAAAGAGCGAAATTGAGTGACTGAAAAACAAATGAAAAAATACAAGAAATAAGAAAAGAAATGAAAAAATGAAAAAAATTGAGAAAAATAGAAAAAAAAAATTATTAAAAAAATTAAAAATTTTTTTTAAAAAACCAGATTCATTCGAAACGAATCGAGCCTGTATTCGCCCGCAGTGGGCTGAAAAAGCAGAAAAATAAAAAGGAAGAAGAAGAAGCGTTTCGTGTTAGCACAAAAAAAGTTTCTTCTTGAACAAATATAAGTTTAACCCGGTAAAAATTCCTACTTTTATTTCTTCCTCCTTGGTATAATATAGGAGAGCTTTTGCCTCATATAATGCATACCCAGAATTTTATTCCGAGTTTATATGAGAGGAGGTCAATTTGATCTGTTTCAAACGTCTGCAGCAGGCAGAAAACCAAGCTGCACCGATGAGTGTAAGGTTTTCTGCTAACACGAAACGCTTTTTCTTCAACCTTTTTCTTTTTTCTTTTTTCAGCCCAATGCGGGCGAATACAGGTTCGATTTGTTTCGAATGAATCTGGTTTTATAATTTTTTTAATAAATTTTTCTTTCTATTTTTCTCATTTTTTTTCATTTTTTCATTTCTTTTCTTTCTTCTATTTTTTCATTTGTTTTCCAAGTCACTCAATTTCGCTATTTGGGACCTGTTGATGAGTCAAACCAAGACTTGAAACTTGTCACCCAAAATATAATGAGTTGTATATTAAGGGAAACATTTGAAAAACACGAGAACGACACAGCCTAATTTTTATAAACATAGTTTTATATACATGCAGGATTTTTGGATTGACGTTAATAAATCTTGAAATAAAACTAGGTTCTTTTCACAAAATTATCATTTACTTTGCCCACAGGAACGAAAGGTCTGCAGAAGTTATAAACAATCGACATAGAAGATTAGAACGCCGGAAAATGGTACACGGACGAAGTGAATTGTGTACATTTCCCACTGGATATTTGTTAGTTAAACATATAATCGATGTATTAAAATAATGCAAATATTTTCACGACACTAAATTATTTCATATGACTCATTTCTATCATATGTGATTTTATAAATGATTTTCAAACAGCGAATACGTTCTTGTATTAATTCGGGTACAAACAAATAAAATATTCAAAAAAAGAAAGAAAACGAGGGGATATATATAAGTAGATAACAGAGAAGTTTCGCCGCTGTATATATTTTCAAAATTGTTTTACTGCGCCCAGATACTGACAACCGATATCCGATTATTTATGAACTCATCAGGCAATCACACTTTTATTTATATCCTTTCATTAGTTTAATGACACTTTAATACACTTGACTGAACTAATTTGTTTGTTCGATACTTCACCGTACATACAAAAAAAAATTATTTGTATTTATTTATAATGTATAATTTTATTAAAAAGAGGAAAAGAGGAGGAACCCAAAAAGTAATCAAATTGAGACGAAATAAATCATTTGACTACAATATATATATGTATATAGTTAATTTGAAAGAAAAAAAATTATTTCACTAATTATCCATAACATCTCAATCAGTGTGATGATTACTTACGGCGTCCTTAACAGCATGATGAAATAATGATTGAAGGTGAAAGATATTTATGGTTGTTTGATTTAGCAGTAAGGATGATTTCATCATCGCAGTATGTAGGTATTTGTCTCGGTTTTTAGTGCCTCACATCAGTTACCCTAATTGTAATTGAATATCCGTTGCGGGAGTGTTGTTAAGAAAAGCAACAATACTTTAAGGCTCAATATTTTAAAACACGATTAGCACGATTGATAAAAAAAATATGCATTTATCCAGCATCACTTGGATCCCGTACCGCTGCTACCATTTAGTTGTTGTGGAGTGCAATTAGGGTAGTGATTGAAAAAAAACAAAAAACTTTAAAAGAATTTCGATTTTATTTTATTTTATTCTAAATCAAACAAATATTAAACTCGACCGCACCGATTTGGATTTAAAATTACACTTATTGAACTCGATGTTTTACGCCTTCGCCAGGCAGCACATTTCCCACACCGAGACGTAACATGAGACGCCTTTTGAACAGAAAATAGATAAGAAAGTGCTTAGTTTGCATTTCTGTCTTTCTGTGTTTAGATTTTGAGCACTTAAGGAACAAATAAATTACATTTCTGCCTTTAAAATTTGCACACTTGAAAAAGGAAATATTTGAAGAGTAGACAGAAGTATGATCTTGGTGATTCAGTTATTACAATTTATGGTGCGTCGCATTCGCATGTGTACGTGATGTGGGGAATGTGCTGCACAACAGAACTGTCAAATGAAAAAAAAAACGCGTGCTCCTCATTGTATTATAAACGCCACAAAAAAACCCCTTGATGCTCATTTTATCTAGAACTTCTGTCGACGCAGCAATGCTAAAGTTAAAAGTTGGGAAAAGTGCGCTGCAGCACCAGCTTTAAGCGCCGGCGTCAGCTACAGATTGTGTCCGTAACATGGGAAAATCGTGCTGTTAAACTTTTACATCTCGCTCTACACTCCCAGCGCCACATTCAATTCACCGCTAAAGTGAGTTGGAATTTTCGAGGGGAGGGGGGTCTTGACTCCCCATTACCATTACACGCCCTGGACTAAGCTTAGTTCTAGTTTTTAGTAAATTAAATTTAATGTTGCACAATTATTTAATTAATTATGTACAATTCCGAATCAATTAAGGAAAAATAAAACACTTGTTACGTTTCACAGAAAATATATAAAATAGTTTATTTAAATTTAATTTAATTTATGCCTAACGCGTTTCGATCTCAAAGATCATCATCAGAGGACTCCTCTGATGATGATCTTTGAGATCTTTGAGATCGAAACGCGTTAGGCATAAATTAAATTAAATTTAAATAAACTATTTTATATATTTTCTGTGAAACGTAACAAGTGTTTTATTTTTCCTTAATTGAAAATGAGGTTTCACCAAGTGCCAACAAAAAAAAATCTGTTGATTACATTAATAATTCCGAATCACTTTGTTCGTTTAAGATCATATTATCTTTTGTACTACAAATGAAATATATTCTGTTCTATTCTTTCCTGCTTATGCAACCCACCAACCGCCTTTGCTCCAGTGGAGCTGGAACTTTAAAAGATGATGCCAATTACACCTTTTCGTTATTAATCGCCTTAACAACAGTTAAATCAGTCACCACTGATAGGGGGTAGATATGTTAGGTGTCACCACTCAACTTCAGGCTTACTTATAGCCTATAGCACCATGGGATGGGAGATGAGTCAACAAAAAAAAAACCAGTGGGTATCCCCACTGCCCATGTAGAATCCATCGAGTTTATTCAGCGTATTCAATTTACCCTCAGGATAACTGACTGTTAAATTCTTTGATCAGCCTTACATACTCGTCTACAATATCCATAAAATTTCTAGCAAGCCCATTTTGGATTTCCTAACTTAGCCTCTACGAGTACGTCATCAAATTATACAATCATCATACTTATTCACAAAAGGAATTCTTCATAATCCTAAATATATATTTAATGTGTACCAATAACCTACTGCTATTATTTTCTTCTTCTTAAAAAATACTTGGACAGACTAAACTCGTTTAAAATTCATTTTAGCATTTGCGACTCTATAATAAGGCAATTAGGTTCCATAGATAATTCATAATTAGTTGTGACAACCTTTCTCTGTAGTACTTTGTAATTAAAATCTCATTCCAACCCCATTAGGTACTTCATATTAATCAAATCATATCCTTTACTCACAAGTCCAATTATATGCTCCGCATTAAAGCAATAAACGTAACCTCAGCTTCTTAGTAGAGTTCCCCCATGTGAGAACCATTTTCGGTAAAGTATTGGTTTTGAAAAGTCTGATACCAAAGCCTCAGAAACAGGGGGATAATATTTCAATGGGAAGTCGTAAACAGCAAGCAGCACATGGTATTTACCCTTGTATCACACTCCTTTTTGCCAACTAACTACTCACCTACCTACCTACCTAGGTATATAATGCCAGATATTTCCGGGATGATCACATTCTAGTTAATTCGGTCTATTTAGTTGCTAAATTAAAATATATTTCTACGCCATCCATTTACTGGGACACAAAAACTGTTTTTTCTTTGTTTTTGTTGTGATAGGTTGTCACTACCTTTTGTGTTAATTACCTCGATTACGTTAAATAGGTACATGACTCTGCACCAGAGTCCAGACCTTTTTATTTAGTTGGTCCGGAGGGTATTATCCCTTACTGAAATTGCTATGAAGGTACCTACATTTTTCAAGAGGGTTAGGGTAATTTGGATAATATTATTATTTGAGCTTTAGAAAATTAAGCCTGTGGAGTTCTGTTTTTTTTTTTTTATTTAATTTTGTTTGTCATTAGAATTCAAAAAGGCACTTCCGGTTTTTGGCATTTAAATTAAAACAAGGATGGCTCTTGAGGTGGATGGTGGGATTGTACGGATGTTAAAAAGGTTTTTTTTTTCATTGAATTTATGTTTTGGGTCGACGACATTCAACCGGAATCACAATTAATTATATTTAGGAACTGCCAACTGGATGAAGTTTTTAATTAATCTTACTATTTTTCTCATAGGAATTGGGGAGAGTTTTGAAAGTGATATGATGCTGATTTGCTGAGAGTTTGGAATAATTCTGTATATGTAGATTAACGTAAAATCACCACTATTGCAATATTAGACAATTCAAGAAAAGGCTCCAAGCGCGGAGAGAGCAATTTTTTAATGAAATTTGTTCACGAATATACATAGTCATATATCAGAAAGATTTAAACCATACCGACGCTTCATAATATACGTGTAAATTGTTATTTTTAGCTGGTCATATATTTTCTATTCAATATATTTGGAAAATTGAACTTGTCTCCTCACATTGCGTAGGGTGAAGGAGGCTTATATGGTTCTCTCTTTCTTTGATGAAATGAATATAAATAAGGCTTTAAATTGCATTCTCATGATTTTTTGAATTTTTGTTTGAGACCCAGTAGATTTCATTGTATTTTATGGGAGTAAATAAACTTAAACCACAGAACAGAGTTCGACCTTTAAAATAAATGCTCAATTACACTTGCAATGCTCCTATAATTAAGGAGCTACATTAAAATAGATTTAGAAAATTAAAGGCTGTTCTTAAAATTTTCCAAATTTTGACGTTTTTCCGCCAAAATATATTATTAGTAATTTTGGGGTTCCGTACTTAAAAAAAAAGAAAAAGCAAATCCATATAAGATCTTTCTTGCGTTCGCCCATCTGTTTGTCACATACGTTTCTGTCGAAAACGACGTAACGTGAAATTTAAAATTTATCAGAATGTTAGGTCTTCGTGTATTGCGAGGGAGGGAGTGGGGTGGGGGGGTGGGTGTGCAGGGTGGTTTAAAAAAAAGCTAGTTTTTCACAAAATACCCTGTATCTTAAATAGTACAAGGCA
This sequence comes from Dioctria linearis, assembly GCA_963930735.1. Classification (NCBI taxonomy): domain Eukaryota; kingdom Metazoa; phylum Arthropoda; class Insecta; order Diptera; family Asilidae; genus Dioctria; species Dioctria linearis. The sequence goes on from OZ005744.1 coordinate 164,587,354, forward strand.
TGACAGTTAAGAGTTCATTGTATGCAGAACTTAATGGCCTCTGCAACGACTGCTCAACAAGCCCGGCACTCCTCTCATCTAAAAATTTACTTATTGTGGTCTAAACTAAAAATTTCGGCTTTTCTTACCTTTTTTTTTAATTTGACCTCTATTTATTTTTGTAAAGAGGTCATTACCATAACGTTTTTGTATAAAAACTGTAAGGTGTAGACTCTCTTCTTTAAATTGATCTATTACACCCTATGTGTTAACTGTAGCCGTCATAGAGTTATTGGCTCACAACCTATTCAGGTTATACCGAAATTATGCGAATTTTTTTTTAAAATGACGTGTTTGCATGTCACCAAACAAATTTTCCCTGAAAATAGATTTCAGAATAGCTTTGAGAATAGGTTAAGACCTAATAACACTTTAACAGTTAGAGATAGCACATAGGATGTAACAGGTCTAATTAAACAGGAAAGATAACAGTTCACAGTTTTTATAAAACAAAATTTATGTTAATGACCATTTTGCAACAAAAATGGAGGTCAAATTAAGAAAAAATGTAAGAAAATCCGAAATCTTTAGATTAGACGAGGTTGGTTGAGTATCGTTGCAAAGTTCTGCATAGAATGAGCTATTAACTGTGGCCGTACGCCCTGTACTTTTTAAGACATAGGTTATTTTTTGGAAAAACTAGTTTTTTTAATCACCCTGTAACTCTTAAACGGTTAATATACCCCCCTCCCCACACTACCATAAAACTTTTCGTTTGTCCAGGTGAGAAATTCCTGTTGGGCCCATCAAGAAAATGTTTTGTGCAACTGCAAGTTCTCAGGTACGCCCATCTCTGCTTATATTTCAAACGAACCACCCTTTTGACGAGAGACCCGATACTCGACGTGGCAACGCCTTCGGCAAGCTCCGGTCCGGGTAACGGGGAATCAGAGCCAGCTCTAGCTAAAATCCACATGTGACCAGGAACATACAGAAGGGACACCTTGCTGTTAAATCACAATTTATCCACAGACGACCTGCAATCCCCCAGTAACTTAGACGTTATCCGAGGGCCACTCAGAGCCATCAAGGCTGCCTGACTATCCGAAAAGATAGCAATGTCCTTCCCCTTGATTTGCATATCAAGGGCTAACTTGGCTGCCATTGATATGGCGAAGATTTCAGCCTAGAAGACAGTGGTGTATCTTCCAAGTGAGTACTCCATTCGAATATCAGGCTCAGGCAAATAAACAACCGCCCTAGCTGCCTCATTAGTGAGAGATCCGCCGGTAAAAATTTTTAGAATGAACTGGGGAACTCTCGACAATACACTTCCCTCAATCCACGATGCCCAAAACGAAGCTCAGTTACCATCGCATCACGTGGCATACTGGCCAGAGGGTTTTCCAGGTCCAGCTCATACGCCAGAGAGCAATGAGAAGAGGCAGTCCAGCCGTCGTCCCAATATATGCAAGAGCGCAATCTGCACACAGCCCTTTTGGCATCTGCCTGAATGATAAGAGCCAGGGGTGGCAGATTTCGTAAGACCTCAAGAGCAGCAGTAGCCGTAGATCGCATGGAGCCCGTAATTCCCAAGCAGGCTCGCCAGCTTCCGGATTGGGGTCCCCACAATCGTCCTCGGCCACCACACAGGAGGCATATGTAAGCATGGGTCTAATGATCGAGGTGTACATCCAGTGCACAACCCTTCGGTATCATGCCCCATGTGTAGCCAAAGGTTCTCATGCATTGAGCGAAGACCCTCGTATCCGCATTAAATTATTCTTCTACGTGCAATCCCCATGTCAGCGTCGAATCGAGGAACACTCCGAAGGTCTAGGATATTTAGTAAATTTCCATCTCTTCTAATGTTTAAGTTCGCTATTCTGGAAAGTTACAATGAGAACTCAACTGAACTGAGACATATTTTGTTCTCTTGATGCTTTTTTTTTTATTCTTGATGTCCTGAACACAAAGGAACGTAGTTTTTGTTTCTGCCCATACAATGTTAACAAGTTTTTCTATAATGCTATCAATAAACCAATAGCTTAACTAAGAGTGGGAAGGAAACTTACTGTATATTTACATAGTTCTCTAAGTTTTTATATTATACATTGACTTTGTAGTCTACTATATGTATATTAAGTTGTAAGAAAATATGAGTGTGAAAAAAAACTTACTATTTTATCTTTAAACTAATATTACATAATAACTGTTAATAAAAAAAAGCAAAGTAGGTATACCAAAATTATAACTATAACCACCAGTATTTTTCAGTCTTTAGGTTTCTTCTTTCAGTTTGATCCCGTTTACTTACTGCCATATAAAATCTCCAATTAGTTTGGATCGACGTTGAGGAAATTTGAGGTGGGATTTGAATCCTTTTTTTCTGTAGCGCTATGATGCCAATGGTAAATAACCGGTACACCGAAAGAGTCATACATTATTCCTTTTTGGTCCAAATATATGAACGCTTCCGGGGGGACAAATCCAGAATCAATAGGTCTTGCATGATATTTAGGTTGTGGGCATGTAGGCCCTAGGATGACAGAGTTGTTCATCGTAGCAGCTCTTGCGAAATGATTCTTTATTTGCTTAATTATGAGGTTGTCTATTCTGTTGATATTTGCTTTATCAAATAGTATTTTGCTTAGAATGTAGTGTGTGTGTGTGTTGTGTGTTGGAGTCCCTGTATATTCTTAGGCATGCTCTAAGGATGTGTCTTTCTGTTACTCTTGTTCGTTCCATGTATCCTGGGCTAATATTGAACCTTATTGGGCATCCATACGTGATAATTGGCCTTACCAATGTTATATATGATATTATTTTAACTTGTTTATTTAAGTACTTTGAGAAGAATAGCCTCCTTATTTTATTAAAAGCCCTTTTCGCTTTCTCTAGTTGCTTCTTAGCATGCTCATTATAATACTTATATATGTGACGTATAAAAGCTAATCCAGCCTACCCCACTTTTAACTCAAACTGAGGTACATATATCAAAATGTAGCTCCACTTATTCCATATGGGTTTTTATCGCATTCGAAGCCTTTTCCACACTAACTGAAATGTGTTGCAAATTAAGCTTTCGCCGGTACAATATGAAGTGGAAAGATTTCCTTCATACTGCAAAAGCAAAGTGAATTTGTGAGTGAAAATTTGGAAAAACCAAGGAAGAAAATTCTAAAAAAACCTAATTGGAAACAGAAAAAAAGAAAAATGAGGTAGGTACTTTTCTAAAAATTACAGTGGTGAAAAGATAAGTAGTAGAAAAAATCTACTTTTTTCATGTTTACTGCTTTTATTGTAAGCCGCTATAGGTTTTCCTGGACTAAGTAATAAATTTATTTTCTGTTTCTGTAATGCTTATAGGTTTAAATACAGAAACAAAAAATAAATTTACAAGCACAGAGAAAATTGCTTCGCTTTTCAAAAGACATATCATACTTCAATAAACTTTCGTAAGTGTGGACACATTTCCATACATTCTCCTTTGTGCTGTTTAGATATACACATTGAAGGACTTACCTTTTTTGTGCTCTTGAATTTTAGGTATAGTTTTCGTCAAGAGTAATATTGAAATTGGATTTTTTTTCAGACATCGTCAAAAACTCCTTCCGAAGAAAGAGATTTGCAGACATGGACCTAAAACGTTTCAGTGTCATAATATTGCAATCACGAGGACTATTTAATTTTTCAAAAAACTTTTATAAATCATCTCGCAAAGTAGATCAAGATTTACACGAAGACCACAAAGCCTGATAGACAAATACAGGAAAGGGAGGTCCATCTAAAAACTATTCCTCTTCTTATTTTATTAAAAGAGATAGCGGATCCTTAGTGCGACTTTGTTTTCAGACTTTCCTGAATACTTTAGGAATTGGCAGTCTAGAGTAAAAGGTGTAATAAGCAGAAGCTTTAAAAGTGGATCAATACCACAAGAGAATCGTGGAGGTGATCATGTAACGGAAAAGTTTGCCAATAAAACGAGTGCCATTGTAGATTTCGTAAAAAGTTTCATGGTTGTAGAAGTACAAAACTGCAGATCGGTAGTTAAAGCAAGGCAGTACCTTCAATCTGAGCTTTCCATTAATAAAATGTACAAAGTGAAAAGCACCCTGATCTAGAGGTTAAGAGTGGATACTTTCGCATAATTGTTAACTCTACGTTTAACATTGGCTTCAAGACTCATTCTCAAGATGTTTCTTGTTGCTTAATGCATCGTGAGCAATTTAAATTTAATAGAAGGACACACAATTTAAAGAAAGCAAACGAGCAACAAATTTTGCAACGGGTCCATAAGAAACGTGCATCTGCTTTCTTTAGTTCAGGGAGAGGAGAGGAAAAGGAAGACACTAAAATTATTTCATTGGATTGTCAAAAAAATATGATACTCCCGAAAGTTCAGGATCAGGTGGTATACTATAGCCGACAACTATATTTATTTAACTTCGGTGTTGTACATGGTTGGTCCAAATCATCTTTAACAAAAGATAATGTATTCTTATATATCTGGACTGAAAATCAATATGCTAAGGGTTCGAATCAGATTGCCTCAGCAGTACATTATTGCGTTAAAAATATAGAAATATCTGCGACTACCAGAACTCTGAGAATAAGAATACCACGATGATCGGTATGTTCAGTTAATGGCTATGTTTTGAAGCATCTAAAACCATTTCAAAGATGGAATTAATTTTCCCGGTACCAGGTCACTCTTATATACCATCCGACGCGACGGTACTGGGCACCGTTAATAAAAAAATTAACTTCGTTAATCGTTAAAGCCTTACTTTACGGAAAATTTAACGGAAGTTAACTAACTCCTAATAGTATTTGTAATCTTTATAGTATTTGACTAGTGAACTGAGCAAGTATATTAAATGAATACCCTAGACACACGAACATATCAAACGATAATTGGCGGAGCAATGACCATTCCATAGCTCTTGTGTTATTGCATCATTGGCGCAACGATCATTCGTTTCGTCATTGCACCAATTACGCCTCCACAAGCTCATTCGTTTGCAATTATACATTGCTTGTCATTTGTTTTAGCGATAAGCGTGCTTTCAGCGGCGAGGAACTGCAAATTATTGGAAAAATCAGCTGATTTTCCATCCATCACTGTCAGATGTCATTTGTGAAATTGGCTGATACATTTTTCAAGGCAAATTTTGAATATTTTCCAAAGTGAATTATTGAAAAACTTTGTCACATTATACCATATATCAAATACAAGGCTCGATTAAATTCTTCGGAAATTACTTTACAATTCACAGTTCTTAATTTACAAAATTGAGAGCTGTCATCTCTCAAATCGAATTACCCACAAGAAATCGTGTGCTTGCCTTACCAAGCAATGATCATTCAATTAATTACGTAATTGGATCACTGATCATTCTAGTGCGTCATGTGCCTCGGGTATAATACCCTTGCTTATAAAAAAAATATTTTGGCTGGGGAAGTCGAAATCAAATTAAAATTACGGGAGAATCAAAATACTGGAGATCACTGCCCTTTAATAAGGCATTGGCTAAAGCTGTGTAATTCACAAGATCCATCGACTTGATATTATTTAATTTAAATAAAGTTGCTGCAATTGTCGGTGGGAGTGATCCGAGATACGCTTGAGCTTGAGGCGCGATATATTCTATGCGTGATGGCTTCTATGGAGGGTACCTACTTGTAGCCACACGCATGTACGACCCAAACTAGTCAGAGCATGATTTCCGCGGCGTTATGCCAGTTTCGTCATAAATAGGAGAGTTAACGGAAGTTAAAGAGTCCGTTAATATTCTTAAACGTTAATCTGGTACTCGAAAAGTTAACTTCGTTAATTAACGATTAACCAAAGCCGTAAATTAACGGCTTAACGGTCTTGTGCCCAGCTCTGCCATCCGACAGGGTATTTTCACCGATTGAAAAGAAGGTTAATAGGAAGGAGGACATAAAAACACCCGAAGAACATTTAAGCATTTTCAAGGAACATGGTAAGGTAATTCAATTTGGAGATCAATATTGTTATGTTCTAGATTGGAAAAAGGAATCGAGTCGTATATTAAAGCCTTCAGCGGCCAGCGGTACTTTCAATTTAGTAAAAGCCGACGATTTGTTTTAACCCGAACAAGGAACATAGGCATTTTAGTTAGGGGAGAGATATCATATAAGTCAGATTGTGGTGTTGGGAAGCAAGTGGCGAAACCAAAAATGAGAATAGAGCAGTTTCGCCCAGAAAAAATGTCGGTGGGCTTTAGAATTAAACAAGAAAAGCTGAAAGATGTTGAGTCTCTTTTATTTAAACGTTACGGAGCGATTTGGGGAGATATTCAAGAACTTAAATTCTACGCCGATATCAATCAAAATGAAGAGTCTCTCGCGGACCCTCTACAGGAATCGATTTGTGAAGCCCTGTGATGATATTTTGCAAATTTAAAATATATTTATTTTTTAAAGTTAATGTGCAAATAAAGTTTTTCATAAAAATAATACTGTGTTTTTAAAAACCCTATATTTTTTCCCTCTCCCGATCTGTGTCACTCTTTTGTTCTCTTTCTTTCTCTGGCTGAGTGCTTGTATACTCAACCTTTCAATATCCGATACTATTCAGAATTCCTTCTATCTGACTTGAAGAAATGGATGGAAGTATCCCTCCTTCTTGTCAGATACGAGGAATTTATTCTGAATTGCATCCAGTTATCTGAAAGTGTAGTTTATTGAGCTTCACCAACACTTCTTCACGGCATCCTTTTCTTGGTCACTCCTTTCAGATGACAATAATTAAACTGTTCATCATAAAAAACCTTCTTTTCAAGGATAATTTAGGTGAAGAGTAAAATCGATAGAACTTATCTCATTCCGTCAGAATAATTACAAATATTGGTGTAAAATGCAATCATCTGGATATAATGAAAAAATCTGTGCATAAACGGCAAAGTTTGCATACTACATAATATATGTAGTTCGTATGTTTCAATAATTGGGCTATGTGGGCTCTAATATTTATTTGTTTTCCGGTTCTAATCGGGCTGTTAATATAAAAACCCAGTTTGGTTAAGATTAGACAGGCATTTCGATATTAAAATTATTTTAATGGAGCAAAACGGAGTAGGCTGGATTTGCTATTATACGTCACATATATTGATCTAGTACTAATCCCAAATATTTTACTTCCGTCTTTTGTTCTATTGTTTGTCCAGTGTTATTCTCTTTTACTGTTAGCGTTTTCCGTTGTTTTTGTTTTTGTTTTTACATGCTTTATATAATGGTGTTCTGAACAATATTGTTTCACATTTCTTAATATTTATTTTCAGTTTCTAGTCGTTACAGTATTTTTGCACTTTATTAAAGTCTCTCTGTAGTGGTTGATTAATTTCATCCATTTTTTTCCAGATCTATATATGATTAGATCATCTGCATAAGCTATGCTTTTCTCCATTGATTTGACCAGTTCACTTGAGTATATGTTAAATAAAATTTTACTGCCATAATTAGCCATAAAAAGTTCAAGCCAGACGTATATTTTATGGCAGTAAATTTTGCTATTATGGCAGGTAACTCATATATATAACTACAAGCGTGTACGAATATAATTGTTTACACGCCCACAAATTAAAAATATTTTAAGAAAGTCACAGCACATCAGCTGGAATGTGTCAAAATTATCCTGATGGATGTAAGTACTTCATTCAAATAAATATTACATTAAACTATAGATATCCTACAAAATGTTCAATTTTCCAAATATATTTTCAGTGAAACAATGCAGATAGTGAAATAGATAATGGCCTTATTTGAGAAACGTAGTTCTTGTTTATCCTATTGGCTGGTGTAATAGTCTTAAATAGTACTTGGACAGTAATTTTTAGTTGGATCAGTTGGCAACAGAAGCGATCTCATACTCTAAGAACACAATCGAAAATGGAAATACAAATAAATAAAACTAACCAAGATATTATACAACTGAATTCAATAATCTGGATGCTATCTGGAGCATCCTGCTGCTATGAAATTTATGCATGTGCTCTCAGGTGATTGGACTAAAGCGGATCATGACTAAAAGGTAAATATACATATACTTCTATGGAGTTTTTTTTAAATTTCCCCATTCAATGGATGATAATTTAGCATGTTGAGTATTAAAAAAGGACGGGGCTCGTTTTCTTACTGATAACATACAGGGCCAATTTTTTTTATGTGATCTCAAAGGAACGATATTAGAAAGCGTTAAGATCCAACAATAAAACTATGCTAGCCGCAAATACTCATCAATAACGAGGGTATAAATTGCTAAATTTAAATTTCTTCCACTCTAATTTTTATTTTCTAGGTATGCTTTCGATAATCTTCGATCTGATTTTAAATTATCTCAAGAACAACATTAATTATGACGTTCAGCATAAATTCAGCAGATGGTTTTGAACTTCTAAATTTTGTAGCTCAAGGAATGCATATGTGGGGCATCGAAGACAAATGTTTGGTTAGACCAGACGTTTCCAGGGAGTATGCCAAGGAACATTTTTAAAATTATTCTTGTTTTGGTGGTGTGCATGAAAGTTTCGTTACCAGTAGAAGAGAGTACAACAAAGGCAAATTAAAAGCGAAGATCCACTTGCGAAATTATCTGGCCATACAAAGCTTGTAAATTGTGTGCCATGGAATCTGGTCTATATTTCCTTGCTAGCAACGTCTGTGACGGCACGCTTAGAATCCGGGGACCAAAAAATATTCAACAAAACCAAGGTTCTGAAACTCCTAGTCTAACAATCAAATAATTTCAAATCAAGTAACGTTGTAAAATAACTTACATTCTAAGTAAAACTCTTATCTAAAATATAAGGTGTATTTATTCGTGACATGAAATACTTTCTCTACCGACTAAAGTTGTATAATGTGGAAAGAGTAGTTTTAAAGTTATTATTAGAGGTTGAAACAAACGACGATTTCGGAGGTTAAGTCCCAGGAGGCTCCAAACTTAGGCCACATCTAGACCCATTGTTTACCCACATGATTTAAGAAGTGGCTCGTAAATCTCAGTCAGTCAAGATTTCAAGACTTTCCTCATTGAGTTTAGTTTGGGTTTCTCTCACAGTTTTTTTTTCTGCCCGTTATATCATCGAGCCAAGGTTAATCTTACTGGCAGTTGCCCTAGGTTACAATCAAAAGGAAGGAAGCTTCCGAGCTTGTTCCAAGACACAGTTCATCCACCTCTAACTTTCCAAATATATTGCTGTAACATAACACCCATAGAAACAGGTATATAATCACTCATCAGACCCATCATTTGGAACGGCAAGCTGTGATTGCTGTAAGCTAAATATCTGTATAATCTGTGGTATTGGTATGGAGCAGCAAAATAAAAATAAATTTTTATTTATTTAATTCGAAGAGATTATGTACTTAAATTCCATAATATTTTGGAACTGAAATTGTTAACTCTTATTACGATCAAGGAAATTGGTGTGTAATTTTTAGAAAGCTGTAAATAAAGAAATAAAATTTATATTTATTTAAGACTGAATTCGAAAACGAAAACTTTCTGCTTTTATTAGTTATTGTTTTTTTTAAATATAACTAAATACATGTGAAATTGTTAAACATATTAACTAGAAATTTCTTCATCCATTAATTTTTCTTCCTTTTTTCTCTATAGTTATTCCTTATGATTCTTGGTATTTTCCAAAAATTTGATTATGAATATCAGGAAGACGATAAGTAACGACTGTTTTCCATGATAAATTCACCTGTACCTTGTGTACTAGAACCCAATTGCAAAATAAAAACATATATAATAACAATAAAATCTGAAATACTGTGGCGCATATGCCGGGGTTTATATAAACTTTGAATTTAAATTTGAATAGTGAACTATTTTTGACGTCTGACTATATTTTGCAATTGACAATTTGATGAAATGTCACAAGTGACACTTCGCTATAAGAGAGTGGGAAATAATGTTTTGACAGTCGATCACCTCTTCCTTTATTTCTAATAGTGCAAAGTAATAAGACTGTTGTGTACCTAAAAAGCATAAAAGAGGAATAACATAAAGGAAATATAAAATTTCAACAGGCATACGTAAGAGTTAACCATGTTAAAACATGATTATCACAGATATTAGAAATTGAATAAGTTCTTCAAATTCAATTCATTAAAATATTCCAAATTATAAATTTTCAGTAGGCTAATCACGCTTAAAAACATGATTAGCTTATCTACTCAATCAGAGAAGAAAATTGCATCAGCAATCTTCACATTCCATGATTTAAAACAAAATTTTTCCCATGGCAAATTTTGCCTTCAGCAAAATTTGCCAGTAGAAATAATTACTTTAAAAAAATAAAGCAAAAGACAAATCGTACCTTCAGTACGATTTGTCGTGAAAATTACCATATGTATGTACGAACGTACATAGATATCACAAAAAAAACTTTCGCGATAAGAAGTGCGCGCCGCGAAAATATATTATATGTATACGCACGCCGCAAAAAAGCTTATAAGCAGAAGTTTGTGAAAAGTTTGTAAAAAGGAGAAAGGATAAGTTGGTGAAAGAAGTAGAAGGGAAATAAAACGAGTCTGACAAATCAAAAAGTGTTTTGGATAAAATACCCGCCAATCTCACAAAGGTACGTAACAAGACCCTCTCACTCACTTTGTCAGTAAAATCGCATGTTCGAGTAATGTATGTAAATCAGCCATTTCGGAGTATATTTGATTTGATTTATTTTTCCCGAATTTTTTTCCCGAGATCATGTTGTATATCAATCTAATCAGTGTTTGCGGCATCTGTAGTTTTCCCTAATTTATAAATTAGTCCTTCTATCCATATCGTATCAAATGCTTTCTCAAGTTCTATAAGGCACGCCCTTGTTCAGAATTTTTTGTTTAGATTCCAATTTATGTCTGACACCAATTTATTCACCGCATGCACTGTCGTGTGCTGGTGTTAGAATCCGAATTGATTTTCCAGGATAATTTCTTTGTTTTCACAAAATTCTATCAGTTTTCCATTTATTAACTCTCAAAAACTTTGCTTATGTTTCGCAGGAGGTTTATGGGTCTTAGATTTGCTGGATTCCATTGATCCTATTCCTTTTTTGGAATCGGATACGTAATGGCTGTCTTCCATCTTTTATGGGACAATATGTGTTGTTTATTATATTGTTGAATATAACACAATACTGTTTAATTATACAGTTTGGTACATGTTTTAGCACTATATTCGGTATGCCATCGTTTCCTGCTGATTTTTTGTTGTTTAGCGTTGTGAATATACTTTTTACGTTATGGAAATTCGTAAAATATTCTTCAGTTTGTCCAGTGTTTGGCTCTCTCGCTTTATTATTATCTCCGAATGTTGTGACAGTATCCTGTCTGTCTTGTCTGTTTTTTGCATCTCTTATAAAGTTGTTGAATCTTCGTTTTACTTCCTGTTCCAATGAATGCATTATTTCTGTCCGACGTTTCGTTTATCCTGTATATTTTTTCGGAATGTGCCCCAATGATATTTAATTTGTCTTGCTCATCCTCTATTATATAGTTATCTTTGTTGTCTCTTGATATTTCGTTCTGGTCTATGTCTGCTCTTTGCAATAGTTGCCCTTGTCTATTTGGTATTTTTATCCCTTCTATTTTTGTTTTAGTTGCGTTTCGAAAGATTTTTTTTATGCTTGAAAACATGTTAGGGTCACTTGGATGTATATTTGTTATTTTATTGGTCCAATGTGAGTTGATAGATATCTTAAAGTTTTCTTTAATTAACTGGTTTATGTTTTTTAGCATTGATTTTAGTCTTATCAAATATAGTCTTATCAAATGTATATTGTTTTAATCTGATTGTTATGGTCGTAGCATATTGCGTATAGCAATATGCTACACAAAGTACTGAAGCAAGCGTGTAAGCCGGCCGCGACGAGCGGAAAATTAAAACGCACCGCGACCGAGAGAAGTGCGTTTCCTCAAGCTCGGTGTGACATGTTGACGTGAAAGAAAAGAAGAAGACACTTATCTGTCGTGTCAAAATCGTACACTCAGCCACATCGAGGAATTAATCAGGAAAACTTTCCGTTGCCATCGAGGAGACAAAAAATCCTGTACGTAAATTTAGAATATTTCTCAATTCGCATACTGATCTAGTTTCAAATAATCTAGTTATTTTGCAACCATCCCGCACCAGGAAAGAAATCATCGGAGCTCCGGCAACAGAAAAGTTGCTCGCGGTCATTTTAAGAGTTCTCTTGTTTAAAGAAGCAGGAAGGTATAGTGAAGAAAATTTTGGTGGAGCACACAAAAAAAGGTAAAGGAAGAAAAACGGATGTAAATTGCGACGGGAAGAAAATAAAATAAAGAAGGTTTTACAGATTGCTTGGAAGGCCTCTGCTGTGACAGTAAAGGAAAGAAAAGCGTTTCTTCCTGAGATTTTTAAGATCCAGGAATCTCTGTAAAGGGAAGGAAAAGCATTTCTGTGGAGAGAACTATATCCAAACTTGGGCATAACGTTTTTGATTTGATTGTCGCTGACACAGAGATATCGTCGCTTACACAGGGGTATCTTTTCTTGCGGCATAATACGTAGCTAAGTGCAGAGACTCTAAGTACACCAAGCGCGTATTGGCGTTGTCATAAGATCTCGGGTTGAGTTCCAGCAGCTATTTTAGTTTTAGTAGTCGCCCATTGGCACATACCCGTCGATTGGAAAAAAACGAACTGGGCAGTACCTGCCATAGGTGCCCCAAAAGGAAGACTCTAGTGTCGACCATTCATCCCAGCAATTGGTATCCAGTAGCGTCGTGTTAGAGAAATAATGTTTTTTGATTTTGGCTTGAAAGGTTTTAATCTCATTAGTGTTGTACTCGCAGCATAAGATAAGGCATAGGATAGCTCATAATTGGCAGACTCATCCTACAGAGGTGTTGGCAATTTAGGCCGAAATAAATTTAATTTTGGCAATTTAACAGTGGCTTCGTGTAAAGTAAAGTACGTAAGTGCTGAACAAAATATTTTTTCTTTGTATATTTGCCACAAGATATCATAGCAGAATTCGAATGATGAACAAAATATTTTTTTTACTGTCAATTTACTATACTAATATTGTAGTCGCATTTATAGATTACATTCGGAAATCGACGAGTTTTGGCGATATGCTATGCTAGTATAATAAGTGCATTTGTGCGTCACATATAAACTTTTGAGAATTTTTTTCTTTATTTTTCTAATTGCCATACTACTATACGGTTGTATTTAAGTACTATAGAATGATTTTGAGAATTTTTCTTTAATTTTTCAGTTTAATCGCCGTACTATTATAGCGTTTATATATAAGTATAGGTACTATATTATGAATTTGTCTTTAGACAGATTTGTCTATTCACACTATTAGTATCATAGTCGTATTCAAGCATTATATACAGAATACAGAATTTTTTTTATTAGCATTTTTGTCTATCGGCCATATTACTGTATGCTTAGTATGTATATGTATCACATATAGCATATGATACGCGTGGACTCAAACATCCCTGTTCGCGATTAGAATTATACGACATTTGCGCCTTGATAGCGTTTAGATTATACAGCGAACTCACTATGTTTGTATTTAATATTGCTCAAGAGGTTTGCATTGGCGATAATCTTGCACTATCTGTATAGAGGGCCGACATGAGTTCATTCCTAGTTTAGGTAGAGACTTGAAAAAAGATGCATTCATTGGCTTACACTCCTTGACCGCAGTGATGTCTACGTTAGGATTACATTTCTACTTCTGAATAAAGAATATTTTTATAACGTTATGGCCCAGTAAAATTACTGATCTCTCCTCATGCTTCCTGGAGCCCTCTCGCATGAAGGTCATCTAGGCTCGCCTAGTCTTTCTCTCTCTACCGATCAACTAGGGACTCTGAAGAATTATGCCCCTCAGAATCAGATGAGAGGATGGGGCAGGCAAAGAAAGCAGAACATCTGCGCCTTCGATGAGATACAGGTAAGTGACGTAAGGGTCCCTTCAGGGCCGAATGTGTGCCGGCTTTTGTGTTGATAGGCACGAAATTTTTTTTGATTATGGCTGACGGCAGCGGCAGGTTTTTCGTGGAACCTCCCCACACTCTCCGCCAATAGCCGAGGCGAGCTAGCGTGCCGCCCTGCAGTGAACGCTGTCCGTCGAGTGATCTGTCAGCTCAGGGTGGCAGTCGGGACTTTACGTCCCAAGCAAATCACTCTTCATAGTTCCACAACATGATTTAATAAATTACTTTTTGTTTTTTCAAGCTTTATGATTGTAGGATTATAATAACTTTCTACTATGTTTTTTGGCTTATTTTTCGGGACCTGTGAGATCTTGTCTCGGACGTAAGGGAGGGAGGGCCAGTTTCTGATGAACAACTCAGTTTTTATAATTCAAATATAAAATTTTATTAAAAAAAATTCAATTTCACTTAACATATCACAAATCAGTTAAATATAAAATAATTCAATATAAAATTAACCTACAAACTAGTACAATTCAAAATAAAATTCAATAAACTTCAACTAAAACAAATTAAAAATTCAAATCAAAAAAAAAAGAAACGATGCGCCTTCTTGCTTGCTTTAATTCTGAAAAAAAGGAAGAAGAAGATATGAGAAACTATCGTCAAATTAAATTTCAATATGTAAGTAGTAATTGTTGGTGCGTGAGGGCACAAGGAAGTAAGATTCTATAGATATATCAGACATTCAGGTTATCCCTGATCAGAATTATTTTCTGTGATAATGCGTGAGGGCACCAGGGTAGTAAAATGATTTGTTAGAAAAATCAGACACTCAGGGTTATCCCTGATCAGAATTATCTTCTGTGTATAAGGACAGGAAGCTCAGGTTATCCCTGATCAGAATTATCTTCGGTATGATAGGATGCTCAGGTTATCCCTGATCAGAATTATCTTCTGTATGATAGGATAGGAAATTCAGGTTATCCTTGACCAGAATTATCTTCTGTGGAAAAGGTAGGAAGCACGTTTCTTTTATTACTCAGATTAGCTCTGCTACAGATCAACTCTGCCAAAAAGAATGGTGCCATCTACTGAAATTCATCGGCTTTATATAGCCGCTGTAACCAGTTATGTCTGTTTCGCGTCGTGGTGTTGCCCTAGCGACGTTTACTTGAAATTCATTCGAGGCGAAAACAGCTGGCTGTCATAATGTCATTTGATGACAATACAAACAAAACACGGAGATGCCTGTAATTTGGTGGGAAATTTGTTAACACTTTTTTATTTGTTTGTTGTTTTATGAGCTTCTCTTTATTTTTTTGTTTTAGAGACGGTGATTCCCAGGATGTTGAAAAGGACTATAATAGGATGAAAATCTAAGATTGCAGGATTGTTATTAGATAAGTATTGTGTTTATTTTCCTTTAGAAGCACGATACTTTGTGTTTATATTTCTTGTATTTTAGGCAGATTAAGCGTGGAGCTGTAGATACATCGGGGGACTATTGTTATGCTCGCCCAGTAAATTCATCGTGGGATTTTTATACTTATATGAGGACTGAATAGGACCCTTTTGTCTATTGCATTCAGTATTAGTTTATCTAACTGTTCCAGATGTGTTTCAATTTCATTGATTGTTAGGTTTCTACTGTCTGGTACCAGCATGATATTTATATTTCTTCTGAATCGTGTTCTTATATCCTTTTTGAGCTTTTCCCAATCTGTTTTACCGTAGTTAATCCTTGGTACTTCTATTTTGGCTAACAGCCGGAATAGGGTGTCGCTTGTTATACTGGCTTCAATTTCTACCGCATAGTGATCACTGTCGTATGGTATAGAGTTTCGTACCTATTTTGCCCATTGAAATTTTTGATTTTAATTCGGCTGTCATTTATGCATAAATCGAAATATGAGTTCCCTCTAGGAAAGGATGGCATATCTGTCCCAAGTAATGTTGCTTTTTATAACACTTGGTTATCTTCAAACCATTGGTTTAATTGGATCCCTCTTGTGTTGTTAGTAATAAGTATTTAGCCAATTCCTATGTTTGGCATTCAAGTCACCAGCTAATATACAGGGTGTTTCACAAGTGGTGGATAATAATGAAGGAGGCGATGGGTCATGCCGACAAATGAAAAAAATTGTATGGCAGAGGGGGGTGCATTCTCAACGCTTTCCGAGATAATCGGGGTTAAAGGACTAAGGGTACGTGAAACGTAGGTTTGTACTAAAACAGTTATATCTCCTAAACGACAAACAGTAGAAAGATGGTCGGGGTGCTAATTTATAGAGAACCTCCTGCCCTTTGATTCAATGTGTCAGTGCTTCTTCTACAGTATGCATTTTAGAAGATACGGTCTGCCAAACTTCAAGTTTCAGCTTATGTACCTCATTTTTTTGTGTTTGAAGCAAAAAACTAAAATAAAAACCTTATTGTTTTTTTGTCTTACTCCTGTTAGAAGTTAAGATTGTTTTCTTTAAAACGCACTTTGTTTTCATTTTGTACCTTTTACCGTTTTGATACCTTTCCAGATTTAGTACTTGAAACAATTTGTTTAATTCTTCTCCAAATGTTGTCAAATCATTGATTTTTGGTGCATATACTGATATTACGTATAATTTATTTGTACTAGACATTTTGATCATTAAAGTTGATGTATTCCATTGCACAGTTACTTGCAGTGTGACCAAATCTTTGGCATCTATTACATTGTATTCTATTGTTTTTTTTTGTGTTCAATTTTTCCCACGTTACCATCTGAAAGTTTATATGTTTGATTTTCTTTAGATTATTTATTGTGCTTCGTACTTCCACTTGAATCAGGAAGATAGGCAGTTTAACCTTTTTGCCTTACTAGCATTTGTTTCTAGATTTTTCGCTGAGATGAATTTAATATTTTCAACCATTGAGAGTTCAACTCCTTTAATAATATATTTTTTCGTTCTTCGGGCAAAATGTAAAATATTGCGCCTTTACTTTTTTTAGCACTTTCTTAGTTTTGTTAAAGTCCATTTTATTTTGTAGCGTTACTGAGTGTTTCTCCACTCCTATTCTCTTGATTTTAAATTCTTTTATGTTTAGCCCAAACTTTAGTAACTGTGTGTCTTGCACTTTTTGATGCGTGATTATAATTGGAGGCAACTTTTTCATCCTCTCCACCGTTACGATTCATATCGACATTAGTTTCCTTCTCGTTAATTTTGTTTTTTTCTTCCGATTACCTTTTTCCATTTTCTTTTCTTATTGTATTCCTTTCTTCAATCTGATTGAGGATTTCAATTTCCCTTTCTTCTTCGTTCAAATTATTACCCATTATCTGGTACTGGTATCCTTCTCCCGAGTAGGGAGGCTCTATATTCATTAATACATCTTTTTTAACTGAAGTCTCGACCTTCGGTGCCGCTTCCTTCTTCACTTTTTATACCCTAGATGAAAACTATAGGGTATACTAAGTTTGCCATTCCGTTTGTAACGCACAGAAATAATGATGGTAGAGCAAAATGGATTGGACACCCCCGCATAAAATTGAAAGTTATTTTGATTTTTGCATGTCCGTCTGTCCGTCCGTCCGTGCGCACGATAACTCGAGAACGCGTTCACTTAGAAAAAAAAAAGTAAATTAAGTTCGAAAATGAGACAAATCGGGCAATTCCTTCGTGGGGTTGTCATACAAAAATTTCGTTTTCCACGATATATTTGGACACTACCTGAGAACACGTCGACATAGAAAGCTGAAATTTAGTACATCGTGTTTTCATACTAATAGCAAATAAAATTTCAAAAACGAACTAAATCGGGCAACCCCTTCTTGGTGTTGCTATATAAAAATTTTGGTTTTTTACATATACTTTGAAAACGATCAGTCCTAGACATTTCTATTGTACTAAAAACTTCTTCAGAATAAGAAATCCAATAAAATTGGTTATAATCATTTTTTCTGTCCGACGAGCCGTTCTGGAAATATATGCGAGAAACCAATGCAAAAATCAAAATTGCTCAAATGGGTGACCATACGAAATTTCATGCGTGCATTCATCTAGGGTATCATAAGAATTGGTCTTAGACCAATTCTAGCTTTTACACTTGTTTAATTTGCAGATTCACTTTTCTTTCTCCACTTCCTCGTCTCGCCGATAAATTTGGCTTTGTTTCTAGTTTGGATCTTCTTACGAGTGCTTTCATTCTCTATTCCCCCTCTGGTTGGCGGCCCCATACCAGGGGAGTCCGCCTTTAAATTCTTGACCCAAATTTTCATTTTTCTCCTTTTCCTCTAAGAAATTATGCTTAATTACACCACGGCACTTTTTTTTAAATTTTATTATTTGATTATCACCTAGAAGAAAAAAAATTCAAAAGTATTCGTAAATTAATTACTTTTTGAGGCCATTCCCTTTAACTCGTACACGAATTTGTCTATATATTTCTTTACTATTTTCGACACTCTCGTAGACCCACTTTTCGTCATCACAGCGAGCTGAAATTTGGCACCACAGGATTATGTCGCGTGACAATTGAATCTATCAAAATTTGAACCGGAAATTTCCATGGAAAAACCGGAAAATCGGAAAAAATCCCTTGAAAATTTGGTACAAATTTGATTAGTGATAAATCCGTTTCAGGAAAAAGGCAGAGTTTTCCGATTTGCCGAAAAATTTTCCGGAATTTTCCGACTTTTCCGGTAAAAAAGTTTTCCAAATTATGCAGGATCAAGTTCCCTATCACCTGGCATCATTACTTTCTCTCCGACAATTTTGAAAACTTGCAGAAAAAATCCAGGAAAATTCATGTAAAACGCTTTTCCGGAGTTTTTCCGACCAAGGAATCGTTTGAGCGTTTTACAACCTAAGAAAAAGTTGTAGAGCGAAATGAATTGCATAATAATTTTTACTCGAATAATTTTTTTGAAAAACGTAAATCAGTGTCTTTTCAGCCGTCATAAAATTGTTTTAAAATATCTCCATGCAGCACGTAATAACAATTTAGTTAACGTGAAAAGGCAGAAAATAAAATAAGTAAAAAACGAGTTTTCAAACAAAACTGAGGTCAAGCCGCATAAAAAAGTAGAAAATAAACTTTTTTTCACACACAGAGGTGGACTGAGATTTTATTCGCTGACAATCACGGATATATTTCAGTATGATCAATCAGAGGTAATAAGTGATTTGATTCATGAAGAGAAAGAATATTCAAGAGAAATGTCCCAATCAAAAAATCTGAGTCCACCTCTGTGTGTGAAAAAAAGTTTATTTTCTATTTTTTCATGCGACTTGGCCTCAGTTTTGTTTGAAAACTCGTTTTTTACTTATTTTATCTCTTTTTGTTTATTTATTTGACAGATCGACCGACTTCGCTCAAGGTTCACTGGATTGTACAAATGAACGTAGTCTTTGGTTCATAAGTCAGTAGATAGGCTATACCGATTCTGACTCAAAATATGAAAAATTATTATTGAAGATGAAGGTCATATTTCAAGCTCAAATGTGTACGTAGACGTACAATTTCCTTTATTTCCATTTTCGACTTACAATAATTTTTCAAGGTTTGGACCAGAATTGGCATGGACTATCTACTTAAGTCGTATTAATACTAAGTCGGATTTTTTTTTGTATGGGATTTTGGGGTGTATAATTTTGATTTCAGCTAAAACTTTCTATTCAGAATACATAAACAGATTTCACTTATACTCACAACGCTCCAGTTATTCATCTAAAAAATTATCGATTTTTGCACACAGATTAAATTTTAATTAAACTGATTGAAACTTCGTTCAATTTCTTCTAAAAGTTCATTCTATTTCGCTTAAAGCTAAATTAAACTGCTTCGAACTTTTAATTATTACCCATAATCCATTTGATTGGTTCAAATGAAAAAAATAAATAGAAAATTATTAGTTCGAGACTTATATAGCTCATGTGCAACAGGAAATGGAAAGTACACAAATTAAATTCCTTACCTTAGGAAAGTAATCTTTTGTCAATATCTGAGGAAATTAAATCGTCATCGTCCTTTTACCTTGATTTCATATGTGTATTGGTAGCTGGTCAACTTAATACGGAAAAGCACATAATGCGATAATATGGATAAGCTCATAATGCTACTTAAGTAGATTATAATCCTCAATGGATTCTAACTTTAAAAATAGGATTATTATGGTACCTGAGTCCTGGAAAATAGATTATTTTAATCAGTGTGCATTGTGAAGATGACTGAAAGACTTTTGTCAGTATTTTCTAGTCTTAACTCCTTTTTAATTAATCAAAAGGGAAATATTTTTAGTTTTAATAAGATTTTGTGTTGGAATTTTAACGTATCACAAGTTATGATAGCCTGGGTCACACTGAGCTTATTGAGAACATTTTTGTTTGACTTCTACATAATAATGGATTAGATTAAAACAGTTAAACTACGTCAAATAAGAACTGAAAAAGTCTTGTTGTTGAGTTACCATATTTGTTAGAGATATACATATGTATCTGTTTGCCTTTAACTCTACTATTTGTGCTATGTATGTATGTATGTATCTCTTCAAGAATAAGTATCGGAAAAAGTAGGCTCATTGAGTTTTTGACTCGAGTGGTTCATGATTGTTTTAATATTGAATATAATTTTGAGTCTTGCAAATCTAAATTCTGGTGGTTTTTTACTTGGAAATAAATCGAAAGAGTAGGAACTATTGGATGGGTAATCGAATACCGTAGAATGGGGTGGAATTGATCAAAATATAAATGAAAAATCGATTGCATATAATCTCTTGGCTCAATTCGGCTGAGCTAAAGTTCTAAATGGTGTACCTTACTTTTGTTTTCCGTTAACATATGTATGTATATCGATTGTATCTTTAAAGTACTAATTGTTCGTTGGAAATTCAGGTGATCAAATTCGCCTCGTTAAGTGGGAGCACATTGATCACCCCATTTTTTACTATTCGAAATAAAAACTTCTATACATGTTTGATCAATTTCTATTCAACACAAAAATTGGTTCAGTCGATTACAAAATATTCCTAATTTTTATTATATAGTCCCCGCCCTGAAAAATGAGCTATCAAGTTCACCAGAGGAAAATTTATAAGTTTGTACCATTATGGATATTACCAATGGTTAAAGAGCTTTCAGAGGGTATTGCCAGTAAAAAAAAATCATTGATTTCGAATTACTATTGTATTTCTTGCAATTTTAATAATACACTGTATTTTCTCGATAATTACTAATTAAATATATATTAAATTACCCCCACAATAATTGGAAATTTATTTATTTTCATTTTAAACTTTCTGTCCTGCGGATTTTCCATATGAGTATATAGAATAATTTCTATTCTATGGCAATACAATAATTGTAATCTCTTCTCTTCTACTTATTTTATTTTATTATTTTATTTGTTTAAAACCGAGAATAAGAAATATTTGATGTTGTAGGAGAAGAAAATAATAAAAATCTGTAATTTGTTGAACTTTTAATATGAATATTAAAGGGAATGTAAAATTTGATATTAAGATAACTGTCACGCCCCCTGCTAACAAAAGTTGACCCGTAAGATATAAAAAATCGGGCAGTTCATGTTATATATGTCAGTGATACATTGTTTCGTCAGGCCCATTTGCGCAACTTTTGGAAATAGCACTAGCTTGAGGAAGTCTACCAATTATGGGATATACGAATTACTTTTAAAAATAATATTAAGACGATAAAATCAAGTGACAATATTTTTATTTATAAAATTAAAAGTTTACGTGAATATGATTTATATTACAGTTTTCGTGAAAACTGTACACTTTAACCGGTAACTCATAATTCTAAACACAGACTGCAAAATTGCACAAGTGCTCCTCTTCACAGTTCTTGAGAAACTACATAAACAGCATTGCCAACATAATCCCTAAGATCCATTCTACGCGTTTGACAAAAATTGTCATGTTTTAGTTTGTATTTTCTAGCTATGAAGAAGAAAATTGACTACAAGACTTGCGTGATCAAACTCAGCCCCAAAAATCAATTTGACCCCATTTTACGGTAGTTTACTAACATTTGGTGACCCCGACGTGAGCTGTTGTATATTTACGTAATTTTTTTAGAAAGCGTTAAGTTTTTCTAAAAATCAAAAAAAGAGGAGTTTGACAATAATTTATATTTGTGAACAATTTAGTGAATTAATCTTAAAAATAAAAATTCAGGAAAAATGTCCAATGGTGGTGATGAAGGAGTCAGTGAAACAGGGAGGCTGAAGGAGCAAAAGTGAATTGTGAAGAAAGGCACTACGCTGACAATTCAACAGGCTGGAAACGGATTTATTGCTTCTTCTAACGGACAGTTCCACCGATATTGTCAGCATTCAGACTAAACATAAGGTATTTCATAGCAAGTTCGAGTACTCGACGAGCTCGATAACAAGGCACTGTATCAGTTAGTGATGGACTGGCTGAAGACGACTTGACTGACGGAGAATTCGATGAACAAACAGAGTATGGAAAGCGGCCAGAGTCTGCACTATTCAAGGTAGGGTCCCTTACCGTTCCTTCTTCTGTGGCGTCAACCATAATCGAATTAGATGATCGTACCACGAGAATGCTTAATGCCAATTAGGAAGGTTGGAAGAGAGCAATAAAAACTTCTCAAAATTGAAATGAGAATATTTAAAGGATACTTTTTGGAATGGTTTTTGTTATATCGTGGGCGAGGGATGTATGTAGAAATCAAACAGCTACGGATGTAGGCTATTACAACTTTAATTAATCTTAATAACTATTAACAATAGAGTTGATCAAGAAGCACATAGCACGCGGCCAGCTACGATGGTAGAGTGACAGTATGACAGCTATACTAAAATTACATGTCAAATAAGTGCCTCCCCTTAGCTTAATGCAATGACCGCTAGTTAAAGTTAAGTTCACAACATTTCCCTTGCCTTAATTTTCTAATAACTTTACTAACTTTGGAACCGAACTACTTTCTTTGTGATTCATCCTGAGCGCCTATGAAGGGGATCATCAGCCTCTGTATTCTGACCTAAATCCCCGGAGGATTGTTCAAAGCTTGCCGCGGAGGATTATTCAAAGCTTGCCCGGAGGATTGTTCAAACCTTGGCGTCATAGCAGTTGGTTCCTCTGATGTATCCGCATTCGTGCTAGTAGAGAGAAAACTGTTAGTAAATGAGTTAGTGTCTTTACCTGTTTCATTATGTATCCCCGGAGGATATAACCAAATAGGACTATCCATTCTACTGGATGTCCATGATTCTTGGGGAGTTGTTTCCACTTTTGCTGGCCGAATCTAGTTTTGGTGTCTCCGATAAGTTCTGAACTTAGTTTGGATTTCATACATGTTGCCACCACAAATTCGTGTGATGACTCCCTGCATCCATTTCGTCCCTTTCAGGTACTGCCGTAAATGGACGTGTTGTTGGGTGATAAATCTTGTAGTTTTTCTGGGACGACTTCTTCTCTCGATTTCGGGAATCAAAGCTGATAACATATTTCAGTGCTGTCTGCCGTGCAATAATCAGATGTAGACATCTTAGAAGTCGGATTGGGTGTGGTGCGATATGTTTCCAAAAAGATAAACTGTGCGTCATCTGCATTCCGTCCCTCTTGGAAAATTTTCTTGAATGATGCCTTAAACGTTCGTACGGACCGTTCCTCTTCTCCGTTTGAAGCTGGATGGAAAGCAGCGGTTCTTATATGTTGAATGGAATTACTACTGCAAAATTGTGACCTGTTTGGAAGTAAATTGCGTTATATTATCCATCACCAACGTTTTCGGGAGTCCTTCAATAGAAAATATCGCACGTAAAGCTTTAATAGTTGACTAGCTGGTAGTTGAAGATATTTGTACAACATAGGAGAATTTCGAAAAAGAATCAATACAGATGAGCCACATTTTTTCCGAAGACGGGTCCAGCAAAGTCTAGGTGTAAACGGTCCCACTGTTGTTCCGACACAGGGCACTCAATATATTCCTGATTCGACGTAGATGCATTAGCTTGACAAGTGCTGCAACGAGCAACCAAATCTTCAATCTACTTATCCACCTTTGTAAACCAAATGTATCTTCTCGCCAGTTGCTTCATTCTGGTAGATCCCCGATGACCTTCGTGTAGAATATTTAGGACTCTCGCTTGTAGTGCTTGTTAAATTACGACTCGTATATGCTCTGTATGTTACAAAATGACATTGCTGTGGATCGTAAGCGAATCTCGTCGATAGAAAAATGGTAGTAAGTACTGTTCGCGTATTGGTAACTTTTCAGGCCAACCCGATTGTATATAATTTTTTATTTTGATGAGCGTTTGGTCGGTAGTGTTATTGTTAGCGATAAGCTGTGTGTCTAATGGACATTCCCGTAATCTATTTAAATAAATTTCCTCCACTACCAGGCATTCCTATTGTTTATCGAAGGTGAGATCCGGTACCAGTGGAAGTCTTGACAAGGTATCGGCGTTAGCGTGCTGCTCTATGGGTCGGTATTTGATGCGGTAAGAATAAGCCATGAGAGTGATTGCCCATCTCTGCAATCTTTGGGCTGTCCTTTCTGGTAAGTGCTTATCAGGATTGAATATCGCTGTTAGGAGTTTGTGGTCTGTTAACAATTCGAATGATCTTCCAAATAAAAATTGGTGACATATTTTGATCCCATAAATTATCGATAAGGTTGTACGCATGTTGATGCTTATCTAATGTTTTAGAGGCGAAAGCTATTGGTCTTTCGCTTCGGTCTGGAAATTGATGAGAAATAACTGCGCCAATGCCATAATTCGAAACATCGGTTGCGAAGATGAGTGGTAAGTCTTCATTAAAATGAACTAATCGAGTAACATTAACTATGCTCTGCTTAAGTGTATTAAAAGCTTTCTGTTCAGCCCCCGACCATCGGAATTTAATATTTTTACATCTTAAGGCGTTAGTGGACCTGCTACTTGCGAAAAGTTTGGTATGAAGTGATTATAATAATTCATTTTGCCTATTACGGCTTCTAGCTCCGTTAAATTAGTGGGAGCTGGCAGTTGCTTAATTGCTTGTAATCTACTTTCAGATGGCTGACTTCCTTTTGCCGATATTGTATGCCTCCAATATTCTAATTCTGATTTGGCAAAATCACACTTTGCTTTATTGCACTTGAAGTCCGAGGTTTCAAGTCGGCTGAAGGCTTCTGCGAAATTACGGATATGCTCATCGTCATTTTCTCCCGTTACCACAATATCATCTAAATGTACTGCGACATATGGTAGATCCAAAAATAATTGTTCCGTTATATGTTGGAATTCGCCTGGCGCACTTCTAACCCCAAAAGGTAACCGTTGCTATTCATATAACCCGAATGTCGTATTAATAACCGCCAACTGTTTAGATTCGTCATCTAGATTTGTAGGTAAGCATCTGGTAAATCAATTTTCGTGAAATGCTTTCCTTTTTGCAGCCTATGAAAAATGTCTCTAATTCTTGGAATTGGGTGTCTATTGACAATCAGTTGGGAGTTGAGTATAACATTAAAGTCACCACGAATGTAATTGGGACGTGGCGAACAACTGTGGGTGCTGCCCCTTCCTTCAGAACTAACTGAGCTTTGTAGCTTGTACACCGACAACCTTGCGTCAAATAATTTCGGTTGTTGCTGGCACAAAACTTTAATACGCGAAAGTAAATTCTCATTATTATGCACCTGTAATACCTCATGGTCTACAGTGAGACTCGATAATATCCATCCAATTTATTCCTATTTCCTTGCATACTATTTACTACCAATAGCTTCAATTCCAACGTCTCATTTCCCACTCTACCTGTACCTTAGTATCACCTCTTACGTGCAATTTTCTTCCGCCAAAAGTCTTTAAGCTAATATTATCAATTTTCTCACACTTTGGCTTACCGAGCCGATTGTAACCCTCCAATCCTACGAGCGTTCTTGTCGCACCTGTATCTACTTGAAATTTCATTACCCGATTATTGATTTTTAAATCTAGCAGAATGTTTTTACCATCACGAATTGTGCACTGATTAGAGAGAATTTATTCCAAAACTAAGTCATTAACTTTTTCAGAAACTAAATTAACTGCCTGGGACCGCTTGTTTACTGAAGTATAAGATCTATTATTGCGATTATCACGAGAATTTGAAACGTTACGTCTAAACCTGTATCGATATTGTTTATGTCCAGCACTAGACAGACATACACTTTCGATGTGGCCGTGTTTGTTGCACTTATTGCAAATAGTTTTCAAATGCCGACAGTTATTTCTCTTATGTGTCACGTTACATTTAGGACAAGATTTGCGTATTCCCATACGATGCGGATGTACTTTGAAGTCTATTACTGCTGATGTCACTTACCGAGATTTGATTAATTTTCCACCGTGGCTTCACCTTTTATAGTCGAACATGATTTTTGTGTAGTTTCGTAAACAGTGGCAATATCTAATACTTTTTGGAGAGTCCCGAATCCCGAATCATGTTATCGACAAATGAGGTTGTACATTTGTCATTTGTACATATAAACAAACAATTTCTGGCAATTCCCCTAAGTTCTGCAATCAACTCAGCATAAGATTGATCCTGCTTCCTAGAAGTTTTATGAAATTCGTATCTTGCGACCAATACGTGAGTTTTTGATATAAAATAATCTTTCAATTTAGAACACAATTCTTTAAATGTCTTAGCTACCTGTGGCAACGTGATCTTATGGCTTCAAATGATGAGAAGCAAAAATGATCTCCCTCGAACGAGACTTGATATACTAATGGACTTTATGCAAAAAGAAGACCAGATCAGTCAATGCATAAAAATTACTAATAACTTCGTAGCAGAAGGCTAGTAGCAACATTAGGTCGATTACACATAGGGGAATCAAGAAATTGCATTTTCTGCTCCAAACCGAATCACGTCGAGGTCACCAAAAATGTTAATAAACTACTCGCACACCCATCGAAAGGACTTGTTCCGTCGCGGAACACAATTTAAAAACATGAAAACTTCCAAATTAACACTCACATTTAAATACGCTGTTGCCCCACGATGATAATATATTAATCGTCCCTCGGTGCCGCAGCATCTAAAAACTAAACAAAACAAAAGCATTTATAAATATAAACAAATAGAAAAAGTCTCAGATCAATTCACGATCTGAGACTTTATTTAAAAACCAAACTTACGCTAGATATTGCGTCT
The DNA here is from genome assembly GCA_963930735.1 of Dioctria linearis. Classification (NCBI taxonomy): domain Eukaryota; kingdom Metazoa; phylum Arthropoda; class Insecta; order Diptera; family Asilidae; genus Dioctria; species Dioctria linearis. The sequence continues at coordinate 164,614,450 of OZ005744.1, forward strand.
AGTATTCCCACGATGTCCCCAACATCCTAAGGGACCAAAAGAATCTATAAAATAAAAAGGAAAACAAATCAACAGATATATAAATAAAATATAAATAAATATTCAAAACATAACAACTTACCTCCAACTAACAGCTGCCATGAGACACTTTGACAGATTCAAAATGGCAGCTCACAGCACAGAGAAAATTATCTTCATTAGAAAATCCACCATGACGGCACAGTGTGCATTATGTATGAAAAGTTCACAAAATGACACGATCGTAATTGCTAACGCCACCGCCAGACACAATACCCATTGTGTTTCTGCCTATAAATTGCGAGCTACTGGAAGTAGCAAATTACTCAAGTTCTGACTGAGCACCAAGACAATTCGGCAGTTAAAATTGAAGCCATCTGAAGTCTTGCTTAACAAATTAAACCAGGGAAAAATTTTGATATTTAATTTATTTCAGCATCCTATATTGGGAGTATTGATCCCAGCCGTTTTATGAGCAGTTATATGACGCTCACTCTGTCAACCAAAATCCTAACCCTCTTTGTTTTTGCTTTATTAATGATAGTTCCTTTTTTCCCATTACAGATTAAGAAATAAAATCGCCAGTGGAGGCTCATTACAATTAAATATATCTTGAATTTGTACTAAATTAGTAAGTTTAATTAAATCAAAGTAGACTAAGTACACCTGCATTTGTAGGGTAACGTTCAGATGTAACGCCATTTAATGCCAACCCAGATAAAAAAAAAATCAGTCCATAATAGAAGAGGAGGGAAGAGACCAAGAGCTTTAAACTTGGCTAAAAGGGCAGGATGGCAGATTCTATCAAAGGCTTTGAAATATCTAGGACAAAGATTTTGGGCTCTGCAAAGTTGTGACAAATGACGGTTGCAGCATTCATAAGAGGAGACCGCAAGGCTCTGGATGAGCGTCCAGTCCGGAAGCAATATTGGCGCTCGGCTGATGATTTGAGTAGTTAGAAGTATCTACTTCATTAATTTGGAGTTATTGATAGATTCAAAAACGTTTCCAAGAATCGAAGTGACAGTAATTTGTTCAGAAATTGTTACTAATAGTAAGTAATAGTAGTTAGTAATAATATGGAAATAGAATAAGAAGAGCTTAAGCAGAGGCGAGAACCCTCAGGACCTACCGGATGTGGAGACGTTGGTCTCCCTTATGGACCTCGAATACGTCCCTCGTACGGATATGTATTGGGATCTTGTACCCATTCAAATATAGGTGTCTGTGAGGTGGCGGACGACGAGAATTTAAAGCGAATCTAAAACCTAAACTATTAGCTTTATCCAGAGAGTCAACAAGAACTTCACCATTGTGAAGTAGTGAAGATATAGAGGCACACAGGTGAAGTTGTTCCCAATGGTTTTGACGAGAGATCAGACGCCTTTGTTACACTTTGCTGCTTGCCAAGGTTTTCTGAATTAACATTCTGGTCATAAAGAAATTTTCTCTCTGTAAAATAGACTTGCAAGTATTCCATGCAGTCCTGTACAATTTTTTTCAGCTCTGTACAAAGGATGCAATTGATAGGCGCCAAAAAGCAGACCCTTTCGCTTTTATTTCTTCGCTGTAACTTTCGTTAAATCAAGAAAGATCTTGCTGTTGTTGAGATCTACTGTAGAATGCAGAATGTATTCACGTATGCCAAGATTTAGAATGTTATTTGGTTCGTCAACATCCCCCGAAGCAAAACAGACTGACAAATCAATTTCTCTAAGAGCTTTCCCAATCAGACAGTTTTGCAGTGTCATAGAAGTCTACGTGTACGTGGAGAACTAGGGCGGCACAGGTTTATGGTGGTGAATTGAGCCATGGTCTGAATTACTAAGAGGAGAGCCGATTGAGATGGAGTATTTGTCCGCGGTGAGATTCTAGAAACAAATCTAGTAAATTGGCACTATCTCGCCAGCTGCATTGGAAGATTCGTGTTGATGTATCCACTAGTTGTTGCAAATTAAAAGATTCACAACAGAGTTCATTGAATCAGCCCCTCAAGGCTTGTGGTAGAAGAATGTCTGAGCCATGGTATATTATGGACATTAAAATCGCCTTCCAGAATGATTTCCGGAGAAGGGGAGACAGAAAGCAAATAAATACTGATACCGATGTCGTTATCAGATACAATTGGGCAGCGATAAAGGAAACAAAAGTTACACGATGTGACTGTGAAAATTTGAACTTGATACAGATACATATGTAATTAAAGTCTGAACTTGACAGAAGCAAAATCTTTCAGAATGATAAAGGCCAGATCATTTCCGTGTATAACCAGGGGACGTGATACTGATTAATATCAGCAATCAGAAACGACCCTTGATTTCTGTTTTCTTTGGAATGATACAAGAGGTAAAATTTTACTTTAAGCCAATTAAATCAAATCTTTTATTTATTTTCCCATCTTATTTTCCAAAAATTACACATGTGTTTGCCCAATTTTGAATGCGGTTTCTTTTTTCCCATGTGACATCATCTTGGCCAAAGAAGTCACTGGATAGATTATCTTCAAAAACTAATTTCCCTTTCTACTATGTAGGATACAGCAACTCTTTACTATATAATCTTGAAGCATAAATATGACTGAATACTAAAATATTTACAAATTTATTCCTGAAAACCTCAAAAAATCTCCATTGGTCATGAGATGCACCTTTGGATGTATATGGTCACTAGTAAAGTCCTTGCAAGTCCGAAAGCCTATGTAATAAAAACTCACCAAAATGATTAAAAAAAAAATTAATACTCTTATCACTCTTGTCTAGATGCTAGTTCAATAAAGTGTCAGACTGCTTCATTTCAACCACATTCATGGGAATCTATTGTTCTAAACACGAACTCTAGATCCGCTCTGTTTTCCTCAGGAATCTTAGGGTACATCTCAGCTCTGTACCTTGTAGCTCATCCACCTGCCAGAAGAAGAATAACTATCAAGTAGTCTAAAAGAGGACAACATCAGTAGCGCCTATCAAAAGGCAAGCCGCCCTTGGATCAACAGAATAACTTGCCTTATTGCGCGGCAATTATGGTCTGCATATGTCAGCAAGAGTACAAAAGAACTCTTTAATGGTAGTAGAAACTGATACCAGAAATATGTAGGGCTCACCGCTCATAAACATGCTGTTGGACCGTAGGACCCATATTTCCGTACAAGCTGTAAGTAATCGAAGAAAATTGAATCCGTCGAACATCTACACTTTGCGAGTGCCCCGCTCTGATAAATAAAAGAGGTATGCAATTAGGTAGCTAGAGCTACTTCTTTTCAAATTTGGGGAGCTGCAAAGTATAAAGAGCTTAGATGTATCTTAAAATTTCATATGATGGCAGGATGGGTCTAGAGCGGTTTATAATAAAGTTATTACATGAGGTGAAGGTTGGAGGTCTAAGTGAAGCAGGCTGGATACCTCTAGGAGCACGCTTCTTACTTAACCCTCCGATTGGTCAGAAGCTCCGTAGGGACCTCTTACAACTTGTGTTAGTTAATATTTATTAGACCTATTCTAGCGCTCGCTGTCATTGTTTTTTTCTATTTTAAGGCACTTTCTACATAAACACAGGTACATAGGTCTGTTCATGCCTGAACAATCAATTTGCAATTTTGCAATACAGTCAACCACATACTTTTGTAAATTTGTTGCCTCTCAATTCATTGACCCATGTCGCGATAACATTCAATAATATTTTTATGCTTTGTGAGCAAATTCCGCACACATTGCACTCACTAGGTCAATAAAGCTAGCGAAAAAATAAAATGTTGCTTAACACGGGTCAATGCATTGTGGACAACAAATTATTGTTTTTTTTTTTGTAAGCATTTAAATTTTATATTTAAAGAACTGTATGGGAATAAAGAGTTGAGTCGGGAATCAAATTACAACGTGCATTAATTGTTTTAGTTTTTTTTTCTTTCTCTCCTCTACGGGTTAACGGGGTTCAAATTAAGTTTGAGCAGCGTTACATGGTCCTTCGAGATAAAAACAAAGTACCAGCAATAATTCAAGAAATCTTGAATTATTTCAGCAGTGATAATTCTAGCACTGCGTCAACATCGGTAGTTGCAAAAGTCAGATTCAAATTAAGTTTGAATTCTTTCTTCTAAACTACATACTCCGAGTTCACCAGCAAAGTGTTTACTACAGAACTACTTATCACCATCGAATAGCAGAAGAGCCTAGCAGCGGGCTACAGCAGAAAGACGTACCAAAAAAACCTGAAGCGGTTACACTTAACAATTACACCCTCTATTTTAAATTAAAAGGTACAACTCTGTTCTTGCTCTACGGTATAAAGAAATAAAATGGCAGCTGATAAACTCATAGAAGAGCAAAAAGAAGTACGCCAAAGAAATTGAAAACCTCCTCATAAGCTTCAAAAAGAAGATGGGCCTTCCCGAATAAATTCAGAATATCTTCTGGCACACCTGGAAAATCTTGACGAGCTTTGGAA
>OZ005744.1:164619107-164739184 GCA_963930735.1 Dioctria linearis
ATTATCGGGCTGATTATTGTATCGTTTTCCTCGTCGCCAATTCTGTTATATCGTGGCCGAGGGATGTATGCAGGCATCAAACAGCTACGGATGTAGGCTTTAATTAATCTTAATAACTATTAACAATAGAGTTGATCAAGAAGAACATAGCACGCGGCCAGCTACGATGGTAGAATGACAGTATGGCAGCTATACTAAAATTACATGTCAAATAAGTGCTTCCGCTTAGCTAATGCAATGACTGCTAGTTAAAATTAAGTTCACAACAGTTTGGTTTTTGGGCACTGTTTAAAAATATCCATGAGGATCCAGAAATACAGAATAGCGACAAGTTCTGGTAACTGTTGCAGTCGTTGGAGTCAGGAACAGAACCTTATGAAGTTTCATCGGCGTATCCGCAGACCGACGAAAATTATCCATTTGCAATTAAGGCACTTAAATGTCGTTATGAAGATGAGGACTTACTCCTACAAGTTGTTTATCTTCGGTTAATATTAAGGCTTGTCATTGGAAATGCCAATGGAAAAGAGAAAATTTCCTCAGCTCTGTTCATTAAATTAGATTTCTACCTCACGTGCACTGAATTTGCTTAATTTGCAAAAAAGTGATCCAGGTACATGGTTGTTTCCATTGGTGGAGTCCTGTCTGCCTGAAGAACTTAGCTACCTGTGGCAACGTGATCTTATGGCTTCAAATGATGGAAGCAAAAATGATCTCCCTCGAACGACATTTGATATACTAATGGACTTTATGCAAAAAGAAGACCAGATCAGTCAATGCATAAAAATTACTACACCAAAATGTTAATAAACTACTCGCACACCCATCGAAAGAACTTGTTCCGTCGCGGAACAGAATTTAAAAACATGAAAACTTCCAAACTAACACTCACATTTAAATACGCTGTTGTCCCACGATGATAATATATTAATCGTCCCACGGTGCCGCAGCAGCTAAAAAATAAACAAAAAAAAGCATTTATAAATATAAACAAATAGAAAAGTCTCAGATCATTCACGATCTGAGACTTTATTTAAAAACCAAACTTACGCTGGATATTGCGTCTAGTATACCCACGATGTCCCCAACATCCTAAGGGACCAAACGAATCTATAAAATAAAAAGGAAAACAAATCAACAGATATATAAATAAAATATAAATAAATATTCAAAACATAACAACTTACCTCCAACTAACAGCTGCCATGAGACACTTTGACAGATTCAAAATGGCAGCTCACAGCACAGAGAAAATTATCCTCATTAGAAAATCCACCATGACGGCACAGTGTGAATTATGTATGAAAGTTCACAAAATGACGCGATCGTCATTGCTAACGCCACCGGCAGACACAATACCCATTGTGTTTCTGCCTATAAATAGCGAGCTACTGGAAGTAGCAAATTACTCAAGTTCTGACTGAGCACCAAGACAGATCGGCAGTTAAAATTGATGCCATTTGAAGTCCTGCTTAACAAATTAAACCAAGGAAAAATTTTGATATTTAATTTATTTCAGCATCCTATATTGGGAGTATTGATCCCAGCCGTTTTATGAGCAGTTATATGACGCTCACTCTGTCAACCAAAATCCTACCCTCTTTGTTTTTGCTTTATTGATGATAGTTCCTTTTTTCCATTACAGATTAAGAAATAAAATCGCCAGTGGAGGCTCATTACAATTAAATATATCTTGAATTTGTACTAAATTAGTAAGTTTAATTAAATCAAAGTAGACTAAGTACACCTGCATTTGTAGGGTAACGTTCAGATGTAACGCCATTTAATGCAACCCAGATAAAAAAAAATCAGTCCATAATAGAAGAGGAGGGAAGAGACCAAGAGCTTTAAACTTGGCTAAAAGGGCAGGATGGCAGATTCTATCAAAGGCCTTTGAAATATCTAGGACAAAGATTTTGGGCTCTGCAAAGTTGTGAAAATGACGGTTGCAGCATTCCATAAGAGGAGACCGCAAGGCTCTGGATGAGCGTCCAGTCCGGAAGCAATATTGGCGCTGGCTGATGATTTGAGTAGTTAGAAGTATCTACTTCATTAATTTGGAGTTATTGATAGATTCAAAAACGTTTCCAAGAATCGAAGTGACAGTAATTTGTTCAGAAATTGTTACTAATAGTAAGTAATAGTAGTTAGTAATAATATATGGAAATAGAATAAGAAGAGCTTAAGCAGAGGCGAGAACCCTCAGGACCTACGGATGTGGAGACGTTGGTCTCCCTTATGGACCTCGAATTCGTCCCTCGTACGGATATGTATTGGATCTTGTACCCATTCAAATATAGGTGTCTGTGAGGTGGGCGGACGACTAGAATTTAAAGCGAATCTAAAACCTAAATATTAGCTTTATCCAGAGAGTCAACATCAACTTCACCATTGTGAAGTAGTGAAGATATAGAGGCACAGGTGAAGTTGTTCCCAATGGTTTTGACGAGAGATCAGAAGCCTTTGTTACCTTTGCTGCTTGCCAAGGTTTTCTGAATAACATTCTGGTCAAAAAGAAATTTTCTCTCTGTAAAATAGACTTGCAAGTATTCCGTGCAGTCCTGTACAATTTTTTCAGCTCTGTACATGGATGCAATTGATAGGCGCCAAAAGCAGACCCTTTCGCTTTTATTGCTTCGCTGTACTTTTCGTTAAATCAAGAAAGATCTTGCTGTTGTTGAGATCTACTGTAAGAATGCAGAATGTATTCACGTATGCCAAGATTTAGAATGTTATTTGGTTCGTCAACATCCCCCGAAGCAAAACAGACTGACAAATCAATTTCTCTAAGAGGCTTTCCCAATCAGCAGTTTTGCAGTGTCATAGAAGTCTACGTGTACGTGGAGAACTAGGGCGGCACAGGTTTATGGTGGTGAATTGAGCCATGGTCTGAATTACTAAGAGGAGAGCCGATTGAGATGGAGTATTTGTCGCGGTGAGATTCTAGAAACAAATCTAGTAAATTGGCACTATCTCCAGCTGCATTGGAAATTCGTGTTGATGTATCCACTAGTTGTTGCAAATTAAAAGATTCACAACAGAGTTCATTGAATCAGCCCTCAAGGCTTGTGGTAGAAGAATGTCTGAGCCACGGTATATTATGGACATTAAAATCGCCTTCCAGAATGATTTCCGAAGAAGGGGAGACAGAAAGCAAATAAATACGGATACCGATGTCGTTATCAGATACAATTGGGCAGCGATAAAGGAAACAAAACTACACGATGTGACTGTGAAGTTTGAACTTGATACAGATACATATGTAATTAAAGTCTGAATTGGCAGAAGCAAAATCTTTCAGAATGATAAAGGCCAGATCATTCCGTGTATAACCAGGGACGTGATACTGTTTAATATCAGCATCAGAAACGACCTTGATTTCTGTTTTCTTTGGAATGATACAAGAGGTAAAATTTTACTTTAAGCCAATTAAATCAAATCTTTTATTTATTTTCCCATCTTATTTTCCAAAAATTACACACGTGTTGCCCAATTTTGAATGCGGTTTCTTTTTTCCCATGTGACATCATCTGGCCAAAGAAATCACTGGATAGATTATCTTCAAAAACTAATTTCCCTTTCTACTATGTAGGATACAGCAACTCTTTACTATATAATCTTGAAGCATAAATATGACTGAATACTAAAATATTTACAAATTTATTCCTGAAAACTCCAAAAATCTCCATTGGTCATGAGATGCACCTTTGGATGTATATGGTCACTAGTAAAGTCCTTGCAAGTCCGAAAGCCTATGTCATAAAACTCACCAAAATGATTTAAAAAAAATTAATGCTCTTATCACTCTTGTCTAGATGCTAGTTCAATAAAGTGTTAGACTGCTTCATTTCAACCACATTCATGGGAATCTATTATTCTAAACACGAACTCTAGATCCGCTCTGTTTTCCTCAGGAATCTTAGGGTACATCTCAGCTCTGTACCTTGTAGCTCATCCACCTGCCAGAAGAAGAATAACTATCAAGTAGTCTAAAAGAGGACATCATCAGTAGCGCCTATCAAAAGGCAAGCCGCCCTTGGATCAACAGAATAACTTGCCTTATTGCGCGGCAATTATGGTCTGCATATGACAGCAAGAGTACAAAAGAACTCTTTCATGGTAGTAGAACTGATACCAGAAATATGTAGGGCTCACCGCTCATAACATGCTGTTGGACCGTAGGACCCATATTTCCGTACAAGCTGTAAGGATTCGAAGAAAATTGAATCCGTCGAACATCTACACTTTGCGAGTGCCCCGCTCTAATAAATAAAAGAGGTATGCAATTAGGTAGCTAGAGCTACTTCTTTTCAAATTTGGGGAGCTGCAAAGTATAAAGAGCTTAGATGTATCTTAACATTTCTTATGATGGCAGGATGGGTCTAGAGCGGTTTATAATAAAGTTATTACATGAGGTGAAGGTTGGAGGTCTAAGTGAAGCAGGCTGGATACCTCTAGGAGCACGCTTCTTACTTAACCCTCCGATTGGTCAGAAGCTCCGTAGGGACCTCTTACAACTTGTGTTAGTTAATAATTTTGTTAGACCTATTCTAGCGCTCGCTCTCATTGTTTTTTTCTATTTTAAGGCACTTTCTACATAAACACAGGTACAAGGGCTGTTCATTGCCTGAACAATAAATTTGCAATTTTGCAATACAGTCAACCACATACTTTTGTAAATTTGTTGCTCTCAATTCATTGACCCATGTCGCAATAACATTCAATAATATTTTTTATGCTTTGTGAGCAAATTCCGCACACATTGCACTCACTAGGTCAATAAAGCTAGCGAAAAATAAAATGTTGCTTAACACGGGTCAATGCATTGTGGACAACAAATTATTGTTTTTTTTTTAAGTAAGCATTTAAATTTTATATTTAAAGAACTGTATGGGAATAAAGAGTTGAGTCGGGAATCAAATTACAACGTGCATTAATTGTTTTAGTTTTTTTTCTTTCTCTCCTCTACGGTTAACGGGTTCAAATTAAGTTTGAGCAGCGTAACATGGTCCTTCGAGATAAAAACAAAGTACCAGCAATAATTCAAGAAATCTTGGATTATTTCAGCAGTGATAATTCTAGCACTGCGTCAACATCGGTAGTTGCAAAAGTCAGATTCAAATTAAGTTTGAATTTTTTCTTCTAAACTACATACTCCGAGTTCACCAGCAAAGTGTTTACTACAGAACTACTTATCACCATCGAATAGCAGAAGAGCCTAGCAGCGGGCTACAGCAGAAAGACGTACCAAAAAACCTGAAGCGGTTACACTTAACAATTACACCCTCTATTTTAAATTAAAAGGTACAGCTCTGTTCTTGCTCTACGGTATAAAGAAATAAAATGGCAGCTGATAAACTCGTAGAAGAGCAAAAAGAAGTAGCCAAAGAAATTGAAAACCTCCTCATAAGCTTCAAAAAAGATGGGCCTTCCCGAATAAATTCAGAATATCTTCTGGCACACCTGGAAAATCTTGACGAGCTTTGGAAAAAAATGCAACAATCTGCACCAAGAGCTTAAGCAAATTATTCCAGAAACGCATCCATACCTCTCTAAAGACTTGTATGGGAAAACAAAAGAAATTTATAATACAGCCAGAGAATCAATTTCATCCCTTCAAGAGCAAGCTGGAAGCATTTCTGATCAGAGAGCCAATAAACAAGATAATTTGACATCAACAAACAGAGAAGAACCAATGCAAACAAACCGATATCCTCCGCCAAATATCGGAGATACATCCATTCCCCTTATGTTCCAAGAAGTAAACAGAACCAACAACTTTCCAAAATTGCCAGCCATGAAAATGCCTACTTTCGATGGCAAATCATTCATCGACATCTTCAGAAATGTTATTCACAACAATCCTTTCTTAAGTGACATCGAGAAAATGCAATATTTGCTTTACCATCTGGAAAGAGATGCCAGGAGAGTCATTAGTCATCTTCAATTAAGCGGGAGAAATTACGAGACAGCACTAAAATTAGTTGAAGCAAGATTCAACAATAATAGGAAAATAATATCAACATATATTAACACCATTATTGATGCCAAAAGAACAGAGCATAGATCGCAGCAAGATATTATTATGCTATTTGATCTCATCCGAGAGTGTCTAGAAGCACTTAAAAATCTGAACTGCAGAACTGACGAATGGGATCCGATAATAGTGTGCATTGCTATGAGAAAATTCGATATGGAAACACTCCGCTTATTTGAAGAAAGCCTGTCCAAACCAAAGGAAATGCCATCCATCCAAGAACTCTCGAATTTCTGGAAAACCGCCATCAGGACTTATTGTTAGACTGCATTAAAAATTTAAATCTAAAAACAAAGTATGATCCGTTTGTCAGCAAGAAAAGGTCTTTTCACACTACAATAAAACGATCCTGTGCAATGTGTAACAAAGACCACTACATTTACCAATGCGGGGATTTTAAGAAGCTTTCTACCCCCGACCGCAATGCATTCATTTCTCAGAAAAGGATTTGCCCTAACTGCCGTGCACATCATAATACACAAAAATGTAAATCGAAATACACATGTATTCACTGCAGAAAAAAGCACCACAGCTTGCTGCATTATGGCGCCAGTAATGTTATGAATAAAAATTCGGACACCAACAACATGGCTGCACACTTAGTCATCCAAGCCAACACTGAAACTCCAATTATAGAAAAGGAAAAGGCTTGCCAAACACTTTTACCTACGGCAATGATTAGAGTAAAAAACAATTTTGGACAAACAGATATGATTAGAGCACTGATAGATCCGGGCTCACAAGTATCTCTCATCACAGAAGAGGCAGTTCAAAATTTAAAACTACAGAAGCAACGCGTAACAGCAACTATATTGGGAGTAGGAGAAACAGAATCCGCTAGAACACACGGCAAGGTAAAAATCAGCATTCAGCTACGATATAAAAAAAATTCTTATCTAATCGTGGAAGCGCTTGTACTTCCCAAACTAAGTTCTCTCCTTCCTGAGACACTAGTAACAGGCATCCAGATAAAAAATCTAGAAAATTTAATATTGGCAGATCCAAACTTCGAGAAACCCGGCCCCATTGATTTATTATTAGGAGCCGATGTCTATGCTGACATCATAACAGAGGGTGTACATAGTGGGCAACCAGCTGCGCAGAACACTAAATTGGGTTGGATTCTGTTTGGTAGTATCCCTAACACCTTGCAGGAAACAACCACGTTATCAAGTGTTCTCTCTCTCTCTGAGATAGATCAAAAGCTTGAAAAGTTCTGGGAAATTGAAGATAACCCGAAGTCGAACCAAACAAGCGAAAAATGTGAAGAACATTTCAGAGAAACGTATAAAAGGGACGAAAGCGGCAGATATATTGTTCGTCTACCTTTCAAAGAAGATAGAGCACAGCTAGGAGAATCAAGAAATAAAGCTGTGGCCCGCCTATTACAAATGGAAAAAAAGCTCATTAAAGATCCAAATCTCAAAATGGAATATAACAGATTTCTAGGTGAATATCTAACAATGGGACATATGAGCCTAGTGCAGCCTCATCATAGGGCTGAATCACAAACATACTATTTACCACACCATGCCGTCATAAAAGAAGATAGCACAACTACCAAGCTCAGAGTAGTTTTCGATGCGTCTTCCAAAACAGCAACGGGAACAAGTCTCAATGACGTACTATACAACGGGCCAAAAATTCAGCAAGAGCTTACGCAAATACTTTTAAGGTGGCGAAAACATCGCTATGTATACACTGCCGATATTGAGAAGATGTTCAGACAAATAATAGTCGAAGCAGAGGACAGAAATTATCAGCGAATTGTTTGGCGAAAAGAACCTACGAAACCCACTCAGGAGTACATATTAAATAGGGTAACATATGGAACAGCTCCAGCTACCTACCTTGCGGTTTAGGGCATTACAGCAGCTAGCTGAAGATGAAGGTAGTTTACTTCCAATTGCCCAAAAAACACTGATAAGAGACTTTTATGTCGATGACATGCTAGCAGGCGCAGACACGAAAGCAGAAGCACAACAGTTACAAAGGCAAATAATCGTACTATTGAACAAAGGAGGATTTAACCTACGGAAATGGACAGCCAATGACGAAGATCTTTTAAAAAATATTCCAGAAGACATACGAGAAACAGGAACATTAGAAATTAAAGAATGGGATGCCATAAAGACGTTGGGAATACACTGGAATCCAAAAAAAGACGAATTTCACTTCAAGTGGAAATACCAAAGCCGTGAGCTGGCATTGACAAAACGAGCCCTACTTTCAAGGATTGCCACAATATTCGATCCTTTAGGATGGCTAGCTCCAATAACCATAACGGCCAAGCTATTGATGCAGTCTCTTTGGAAAGCAGGCACGGATTGGGATCAGAATCCACCTAGCGAAATTGCAAACGCCTGGGAAAAAATAGAAGAGGAGCTGCACCACATTGAATCTATAAAAATTCCTCGTTGGTTCAAACATCGAACAAGCCAGGAAACACAACTGCACGGATTCTGCGATGCCTCTCAAAAGGCTTATGTTCAGAACTGAACATCTTTTTAATTTAATAGCAAAATCATTTCGTTATACAAAAAAATATATATTTTTTGTAACAAAATAATTTCATCAGATAAAAAATACCTACGCATACAAGTCACCTCGCCACATATTTTCTAGCAGGCAGCAAATGCAAGCTTTGCATTTTTTATAAGTTATTAACCTCGGGTCAATAATAATGTACAAATTGCCGCGTTAACATTAATTTAGTATCTAGCATGAATAAATTTCCAATAATTGTAAATAAATCTTATGTTAGCAATAATTTAGTATTTAAGTCATACGAGTACACGAATAAAGTGACAGTTTTTTTAGCCGTCATACGCTGAGTGTTTTCTTTCTTTAGACCCAAATAAGTTTGAGTTTATTACAGTCCACTACATGGTCCTTCGAGCGGTAATTTAAGAACCAACAATAATTCAAGAAATCTTGAATTATTTTCTTAATTATAACATAAAAAGTTCTTCCAGCAACTTCGTGTTTAATTCAAGAATCATTGAATTATTTTTGGAAGAAAGCAACAGCGATATAACTACGTGATTAATTCAAGCGTCTTTGAATTATAATTACAAAAGCAATAAACCAGTACTAGCTTCGCAAGAAACAATTCAAGAGCCATTGAATTGGCGCTACGAATTAGCAACAGCTGGTGATAATAATTCAAGAGTCTTTCAAATATTTCCTCACTTTGCATCATCAACCCACCTTAAAAGATTCAGATAGCCGCAAAAAGATTCAAATTAAGTTTGAACTCTTTCTAGATCAAAATCAAAATGCCAACAGATCCATTGCATGAAGATTCATTAAAGGCCCAGAAGCAACTATTGAAGGCCCAGAAGCAAATAGCTGGAGATATTGAAAGATTCAAGACCAACCTTACCAAAGACCCACTGGAACGAAGAACCCCAGAAAAGTTGGTAGACAAACGACTCCAACTAGAAGAATACTGGGAAAGCTTTAATGAGCTGCACAGAGATATAGTGACCTGCATTAGTGAAGATCACGCGTATTTCAAGGAAGATGTTTTTAATAAAACAAAGGCTATATACATTGATGCTATCAAGCTCATTGAAAAATACGAAGCGATAAATAAAGCTACAGAGCCAAAAACTCCAGCACCATCCACTGCAAAGCAGACTATCAACCCAATAACAGACGCGCCAACACTTTCTTTCACCATTCCCGAGTTGGACACACAAACAACAATATCCGCTGCCAGTCCAGCCAATCCCAGTGGCGCTATACAGCAGCCAGTTCCACCAATGGCTTACTTACCTCAGAACAACACAAATAACTTTCCGAAACTTCCGCCAATAAAAATACCTAAGTTTGGAAGGAATGGAAGACGTTCAGCGACATCTTCACCCAAGTGATAGATCACAACCCCTATCTGAGCAACGTTGAAAAGATGCAGTACCTTCTTTTCCATCTTGAAGGTGAAGCAAGGAAGGTTATCAGTCATCTCCAACTGAGCAATGAGAACTACAACATTGCCATTCAACTGATAAAGGCTAGATTTAACAATAATAGAAAGATAGTTACTACGTACATCAATACTATCATAGACGCAAAGAAAGCCGAGCACAGATCTCAAGAAGATATAATAAGGCTTTATGATATATTAAGGGAATGCCTTGCTGCATTAAAAAATTTAAACTGCAATACAGATGAATGGAATGCTATGATTGTTTGTATTGCTACGAGAAAGCTCGACGCAGAAAGTCTCAGATTTTTTGAAGAAAGTCTAACAAACCCCAAGGAAATGCCATCAACGACGGAGTTATTCAATTTCTTGGAAAAACGTTACCAGATTTTAGACTGCATAAAAAGTTCAAGGCAGACCAGACCTGATGGAAATCAAAGCAACTTTAAGAAGAGAACATTTCACACAATATTGAAGCGTTCATGTCTCTTCTGCAACGAAGAACATGCAATATATCAGTGTATGGATTTTAAGGCAATGAGCGTAAGGGAACGAAACTCATTCATTAATAAGAAAAATATGTGTAACAGTTGCATGGCCCACAAGGCAACTGAAAAATGCAGAACTAACAAATCGTGTTATTACTGCAACAAAAAGCACCACACCTTGCTTCATAGAGATCATGAAGGTGATGAACAATCCAAGAAAAGTATGAGTAGACCTGTAACCACATATAATAAGAAGGATAACTCAAATTCAAACCAGCCAATTGAAGAACACAATAAAACCAAATTTCCAAAGGTTTTACTACCCACTGCCAAGGTGTATTTAAAAAATATCTTCAATGAATCAATACCCTTTAGAGCATTGATAGACCCCGGCTCACAAGTATCACTCATTACTGAAGAAGCGGTGCAAGTCTCAAAGCTAACCAAGGAACGTATTAAAACAACATAATGGGAGTTGGCGATACTAAGTCCGCCAAATCGTCCAGCAAGGTAACTATCCAAATTTAAAAGGTGTAAGAAATATTTCAGCCCGTCAAATCTAGCGCTCCTCTACAAGTCCTACATTAGACCTAGAATGGAATACAACTCCCATATATGGGCCGGGGCTGGTCGCACAGCCTTAGCTTCATTGGATATTGTCCAAAAGAGAGCCTTCAAGCTCATTGGCGATTTGGCAATAACTTGTCATATCGACTCACTCGAGCACCGCCGCAATGTTGGATGCCTTTCGCTACTTTATCGCTATATGCATGGACAATGTTCTGATGAAATATCTAGTCTAATCCCTTGTAGAATGATTCCTGCACGCAATACTCGCGCTGCAAACCGCGCACATCCTTTAACCCTTCAAATTACTTTCGGCCGTACAGTAAAATTCAGAGATGCTTTTTTATCCCGAACATTGCGAATGTGGAACAGCTTACCATCTTCTGTTTTTCCTCCGGCATACAATCTGCGGAAGTTTAAGGGCGACATACATCGGCACCTCCGCCACTTTCCTCATATCCCCTAATCCTTTCCCTATCTCCTTCCTGCCATGCTGTGCTTTGCATCATAGGGTATCCCCTGAGATTGGCTTAATAATATAAAAAAAAAAAAAAAATTTAGCTAAAACAAGCAGAACGCCCAAGCCTGCAGAACGCCCACTGCAGAAGCACTTGTATTGCAAAAGTTAAATTCGTTACTACCCGACGCACCCACAACACGAATTGATCCAACAAAGTTTGGAAATATTACACTGGCAGATGAGACTTATCATATTCCTGGACCAATAGACTTACTGCTAGGCGCAGACGTTTACGCAAATGTAATACTGGACGGACTGATATCAGGGCAACCTACGGCACAAAACACAAAGTTAGGTTGGATTCTCTTTGGTCGTGCTCCAGATACCTTCATCAAAACCAACAAGGTATCAAGTTTTCTGTCCACAACTGAAATAGACGAAAAGCTCGAAAAACTGTGGGAAATAGAAGAAGACATCTCCTCTAGTCAGGTGACCGATCAATACGCACAACATTTCCAAGAAACACATAGCAGAGACAGAGATGGCAGATACATTGTCCACTTACCATTTAAGGATAATGTTAACAAATTGGGCGATTCAAAAAACAAAGCTTTCGCTCTTTTATTACAACTAGAGAAGAAATTAAAGAAATCACCGAATGACTTCTTGGTCATATGAGCCCAGCTGATGCCTTCACAGGACATATATCCAGAGTATTCTACCTGCCCCATCACGCAGTATTTAAAAAAGACAGCAGTACGACAAAATTACGAGTAGTGTTCGACGGGTCCTGTAAGACTAACACAGGAATAAGTCTGAACGATTTATTACACAAAGGTCAAATACTACAACAAGACTTACATCAAATACTAATAAGATGGAGAAAACATCGCTATGTCTTTACAGCGGATATAGAAAAGATGTTTAGACAAATCAAGATAGCTAAAGAAGATCGAAACTTCCAGCGAATACTCTGGAGACATTCTGCGACAGAACCAGTGCAAGAATTCGTGTTGAACACAGTTACATATGGAACAGCTCCTGCAGCTTACCTAGCGGTAAAAGCTTTGAATCAGCTTGCAGAAGATGAAGGTGATGATTATCCGGTAGCAAAGAATGTGGTAAATAATGACTTCTACATGGATGACATGCTTTCTGGTGCAGACACCAGAAGTGACGCACGCCTGCTCCAAAATGAGATAATCTCCCTCTTAAGCAAAGGTGGATTCAATCTAAGAAAATGGACCTGAAATAATCACGAACTGTTACAAGACATGCAAGAAGACATGGTTGAAAGGGGAATCCTAGAAATTGGAAATGATGATACTATAAAAACCCTTGGAATACACTGGAATCCGAATCAAGACGAATTTCAGTTCAAAATAAAATTCGATAAGGAAGATTTAAAACTAACCAAGCGAATATTGCTGTCAAGAATTGCCACAATCTACGATCCATTAGGATGGCTAGCCCCAGTAATAGTAACAGCCAAGCTCATCATGCGAGCCATATGGCAAACAGGCACAGACTGGGATCAAGCCCCACCGCCAGAAATAACAAAGGCATGGAAAAGGCTAGAAGGGGAGATGCAGGAATTGCAATCGATCAAAATTCCACTTTGGATTAACCACAGAACAGGCCAAGTAATGCAGCTTCATGGTTTTTGCGATGCCTCTGAAAAGGCATACGCAGCCGTCATTTACACAGGAACAGTAGACCCACTTGGTAAAATACACACAACTCTTCTAGCGGCCAAAACTAAGGTAGCACCCCTGAAGCAAAAAATCACGCTACCAAGGTTGGAACTATGTGGTGCTTTGTTGTTGGCACAATTACTCAAGTCAACTGTTGACAACTTGGAAGTAAGCACACCTCAGATATTCGCCTGGTGCGACTCTGAAATAGCTCTAGCATGGATAGCAAAAAATCCAAATAATTGGCACACCTTTGTGGCAAACAGAGTAAGCCAAATACAGAGCATGTTTAACACAAGTATATGGAGATACATATCTTCCGAAGAAAATCCTGCGGACGTTGCATCAAGAGGTACCACCCCAAACAAATTGGCTACGCATAACCTCTGGTGGAAGGGTCCACTATGGCTAAGACAACAACCTCAAGCATGGCCTTCAAACAAACTGAAACCGTTGACATATGAAGAAGCAAAAAAGGAAGTAACGGTTTTGCAAGCAACGATTTCTTCCCAAGATGTTCTCACTTGCTCAACATACACCCGACAAGTAAGAATAATAGCCTATTTTCTGAGATTCATCAACAACTGTAGATCATTAGCTACACAAAGGAAATTTGACTACCTAACATCCCAAGAGTTAGAAGAATCAAAGAAGTGCATAACAAAAATTACACAACTCGAACAATTTTATGAAGAAATAACCACCCTAAGAAAGCGTCGACATCTGAAGAAAACCAGCAAGCTGCTTTCGCTACACGCATTACTGGACAATGAAGCTATTTTGCGGGTTGGAGGAAGACTGGGAAATTCTGATCTTTCAATTGATACGAAGCATCAAATATTACTACCTCAAAAACACCACGTCACCAACCTTATCATTGATTATGCTCACCAACAAACCTTACATGGAGGCACGCAGCTTACCCTGAACTACATACGGATGAAATTTTGGATAATTGATGGTAAACGGGTTGTACAAGGAAGAATTCACAAATGTGTAACTTGCACAAGGCATCGTCAACAAAGCATACAACCTGTAATGGGTAACCTACCAGCAGTGCGAATAACCCCATCTCCACCATTTTCACACAGTGGGGTTGATTATGCTGGGCCATTTATCACTTAAATGTCTAAAGGGAGAGGCACCAAAACCATAAAGGGTTACATAGCTCTTTTCATATGTATGGCAACAAAGGCAGTACACTTGGAACTGGTAAGTGGCCTTACCACAGATGGCTTCCTGGCAGCTTACAGGAGATTCGTTGCCCGCCGGGGAAACTGTAAACAGATATTTAGTGATAACGGCACCAACTTTGTCGGAGCTCGGAACAAAATGGAAAAGGACTTGGAGCTTATCATACGCAATTCCACCAAACAAGTAGCAGAAACTTTGGCCAATGACGGAACTGAATGGAAGTTTATTCCCACTGCCAGCCCACATTTTGGAGGTCTTTGGGAAGCTGGTGTAAAATCGGTTAAAGGACACCTAAAGCGTATTTTGGGAGAAACGCTCCTAACTTATGAAGAGTTCACCACAGTCCTATACCAGGTCGAAGCTTGCTTGAACTCAAGGCCAATAGGACAACAATCTAGCGACCCCAGAGACCTAGAGCCATTGACCGTAGGCCACTTTTTGATAGGACGCCCTCTCATAGCACCGCCTGAACCGGATATTCAATGTAAACACTTACACCAAAGATGGAAATTGGTTACAAGGTTATATCAGGATATATGGAAAAGGTGGTCACAAGAATACTTGACCCTCTTGCAACAGCGGACAAAATGGAAAACAGAACACAAGGATCCATCCATAGGAGAACTAGTCCTAGTAAAATAAGACAATTTACCACCACAAAAATGGTCATTGGGTCGAATTCTAGAACTACACCCTGGAGAGGATGGAACAGTTCGAGTAGTTTCAGTGAAATACAGAAATGACATCAGAAAACGCCCAGTTAACAAAATCTGTCAATTACCTATAAACGAACTCAGGGATGAGGATTCCTCTCATCTTGCCACAAATATGACGACCCTGAATTCAAAGAAAAAAAGGTCCTCAAGAAAACGACTTACAGTAGTTCAGTCAGAACAAGAGCTATGGTCTAGACCTGATCATTTTCACCAAATTGGTCCACCTAAGGAACATAATCCAACCTTAACTCCACCGAAAAGGAGGAGGAGAGTAGCACCGTGCACATGGGCAACAAAGTTCCTACATTCTGCCTTGTTATTATTTTATTGGTTAGCGGTGGTCTTCGCTCAAGACTACGAAATACTTCAACCGAAAACAGGACTATATATTGAAGACCTAGGGAATGTTCAAATTAACCGAGGAAATCTCCGGCTTCAAGTAACACTACCACTAGAAGAAATAATAAGAGATCAAAAACATATTGACACTACCTGGGCCCAAATAAAGAGTATGTGCGAGCAAACCAAAAAACTAGCTCCTATTACATACTGCCTGGAGCTTTTTCAACATTTTTCCACTAGAAGGCAAACTCTTTTGAAAACAACCAATGAAATCCTACAAAGAGCACAATCAAAAAACAGAGGGAAAAGAGGTCTTCTTGGTAATTTACTAAACAGTATTTTTGGGGTGAATGATGAAGTCTATAATGACATCGAAATCTTACAGCGCAATCAGGAAACCTTCCTGCACTCTACAAATCAACAAATGCTCTTATTGAATGCAAGAATCAATCAATCAAACTTTGTAGTTCTTGAAAAACTGAAGAGGTTTGACACCAGGCTATCAGAAGTAATCTCTTCAGTCAATGAAATGAACACATGGATTTTAAAGGCAGACTATAACAGGCTCAGCCTAGAAGTGATCACCACCTACATAAGTGCTGAAGACTATTATGATGAGATCCAGGAGAAATACGATCATTGGATCAATGCCTTACATAATCAAGGGCATTTGCTGAACTTTATTACCCTTCACGACATAAATTCGGCAATACGGAATATATCCCAAGATATTGGATCAAACTTCATAATATTAGCCACTCCCCAGGATCGCTTGGACATAAAGATTGCCAACAACACCATAATATTGTACGGCTACCTAAGCATTATCGAGAGGGTTTTATACGACTTAATACACGTGACACCTACTCCTCACATCATAGATAAGAATGAATTTACCTTAGCTGACATTGATACAACTACATTCGCGGTCAACTTTAATCAACAGACATATTTCACATTGGAGGAACAAGAACTAAAGGCTTGTTCAAGCACACAAGACAACGTTTATCTTTGCAGTCCAACAATAGTGCACAACATTGAAGAAAGTCCCTCCTGTGTGCTAGATGAAATTTACGATCGTCATCCAAAGGCAATGTGTGACCTCCGTCCTATAACTTTAAACGGAACTATATGGAAGGCTCTAATCATGATGAACACCTGGCTGTACATGACCAACAAGGCCAGGATTGCTGCAATAATCTGTAAAGGCTCAAGGCGAGAGTTATTGTTAAACCTGACAGGCATCATCCATATCAACAACGACTGCTACATAAAAACCAAGGAAGTGACACTCAAACCAACTCTGGACAAAACCAGGAACATCATCACCAGCCACATGAAGGAATTTCTTCCCAAATCAATCAACTTGGAGTTTGACAAACCACCTTCAATACTTCAAAGCGGAACTCTAATACAACCCTACGAACTGATACTCAGCTACAGTGTGAACCCAGAGGTATCATCAGACATCTTCAAGAAGACTATAATATTACATTCAACTGGCGCAACATGTACGATGATTCTGATAATCCTGGCGATAGTCTGTTATAAGTACTCAACGTGTATAAAGAGAACTGTTCTGCGTTCTTGCCTCAAAGCTCAAGGAAGTACCAATGACCATGTGAAACAAGCATCCCCAAACAGTTCAATTCAGCAACGTTTTGACAGAGTCTTAGCATGTTCAGAACTGAACATCTTTTTAATATAATAGCAAAATCATTTCGTTATACAAAAAAATATATATTTTTTGTAACAAAATAATTTCATCAGATAAAAAATACCTACGCATACAAGTCACCTCCCCACATATTTTCCAGCAGGCAGCAAATGCAAGCTTTGCATTTTTTATAAGCTATTAACCTCGGGTCAATAATAATTTACAAATTGCCGCGTTAACATTAATTTAGTATCTAGCATGAATAAATTTCCAATAATTGTAAATAAATCTTATGTTAGCAATAATTTAGCATTTAAGTCATACGAGTACACGAATAAAGTGACAGTTTTTTTAGCCTTCATACGCTGAGTGTTTTCTTTCTTTAGACCCAAATAAGTTTGAGTTTATTACAGTCCACTACAGCTTATGCTGCCGCTATCTACGCACGCACAGTAGACTCCTTTGGGAAGACTCACGTAACACTCCTTACAGCCGAAACACAAGTAGCACCATTAAAGCAAAAAGTTTCACTACCACGCTTAGAACTTTGTGGAGTTCTACTCTTGGCTCAGCTGCTTAAATCTACAATCAACGCTTTAGAAATTACATCACCAAAAATATTCGCTTTGTGATTCCGAAATAGCTCTAGCATGGATAGCCAAAAATCCAAACAATTGGCAAACCTTCGTTGCAAACAGGGTAGGGGAAATACAGACACTCTGTGACAAAGTAATATGGAGGCATGTCTCTTCCCCAGAGAATCCTGCGGATATTGCAACAAGAGGAATCAGTCCGACCAAGCTCATAACCTTCAATATCTGGTGGAGAGGTCCACTCTGGCTTGCACAACCCTGCGATTCTTGGCCTTCAAACAAGCTCAATATCAAAACGGATCAAGAAGCAAAAAATGTGGTAGCAGTTCACAATACAACCATCATCGCATCAGAGAATATACTCCGTTGCTCATCATACACAAAGCAATTGAGAGTAATAGCATATGTCCTGCGCTTCATAAAAAATTGTAGACTACCAAGGTCTTAGAGGAAATTTAACTATATTTCACTTGACGAATTACAATGCTCAAGAAATTGGATAATCAAAATTGTGCAGCTGGAAGTATTTTCAGACGAAATTCACACTATGGCGCATAATAAGCCCCTGAAGAAAACAAGCAAACTACTCTCACTTCATCCCTTCATAGACGCAGATGGAATTATGCGCGTGGGTGGAAGATTAGAAAACTCAGGGCTATCCATGGATGCTAAACATCAAATCCTACTCTCTCAAGGCCACCACATTACAAATCTCGTTATTGACCATGCACACCAACAAACCTTGCATGGCGGTACACAGTTAACATTAAACTATATAAGGACTCGATGCTGGATAATTGATGGCAAACGGGCAGTCCAAGGAAGGATCCACAAGTGTATAAAATGTGTCAGACACCGACAAAAAACTACGCAACCTTTAATGGGTTATCTTCCAGCAGTCCGGATAACCCCTTCACCTCCTTTCTCACACTGCGGAGTCGATTACGCTGGACCTTTCTCACGAAGGTATCAAAGGGAAGGGTTACTAAAACCACTAAGGGTTACATCTGTCTATTTGTTTGCATGGTAACGAAAGCTATTCACCTGGAATTAGTCAGCGATCTCAGCACAGATGCCTTTCTAGCGGCCTACAGAAGGTTCGTGGCTCGCCGGGGAAATTGCAAGCAAATATTCAGCGATAACGGAACCAACTTTGTTGGGGCTCGAAACAAAATGGATAAAGATTTGCAGGTAGCAATTAACCTTGCCACAAAACAAGCAGCAGAAACTATTCTCAATGATGGTACAGAGTGGAAATTCATTCCCATAGCCAGTCCCCATTTTGGTGGTTTAAGGGACACCTCAAGCGTGTCTTAGGAGAAACTTTACTCACATATGAGGAGTTCAGTACAGTACTGTACCAAATAGAAGCATGCTTGAATTCAAGACCTATAGGCCAACTATCAAATGACCCAACAGATCTGGAACCACTAACTCCAGGTCATTTTCTAATTGGACGGTCTCTCATAGCACCTCCTGAACCACACATCGACAATAAACAGATCCATCAAAGATGGAAATTGGTTACTAAATTACATCAAGAAATTTGGAAGAGGTGGTCGCAAGAGTATCTATCCTCACTGCAACAAAGAAGCAAGTGGAGAACTGATAACAAAAATCCCTTGATTGGAGAGTTAGTCCTGTTGAAAGACGACAATCTACCGCCACAAAAATGGTCATTGGGAAGAATCGTCCAACTTCACCCCGGTGAAGATGGCATAGTACGCATCGTCTCAGTAAAATACAGAAATGAAGTGAAGAAAAGACCACTCAACAAAATATGTCAGTTGCCTCTAAGCACACACAACTCGCCAGAAACAGAAAAGGATTCCGAACTTAGAGCTGTTACAACCATGACGACCCTCTCTCTATAAAAAAACCAATGAAAATCATCACTAAAACGAAAACTCGCTCCCACATCAACGATGAGACAGAACTATGGTCAAAGCCTGAGCATTTTGATCAACCCAGGTCAACCAATAGTAAATGGTCACCCGAATCAACGCATAGTTCACGTGCGAAAAGAACAAGGATCGCACCGTGCTCTTGGGCTTCAAGATTAGTGCATTCTACTCTTTTAATATTCTTCTGTTTAACGGCAGTTTTCGCACAGAACTATCAGATCTTTCATCCCAGTTCAGGCAGGCAGCGCACAAGTTAAACGAGGCAATCTTCGACTGCAGGTATCGTTGCCAATAAATGAAGTACTTAATGATCAGAGAAACATTGATGTTACCTGTTATAAGGGAAATGTTCGAACAAACGAAGAAACTTACTCAAATCACGCACTGTCTGATTCATTTTCAACACTTATCCACAAGAAGACATAACCTATTGCGAACAATCGATGAAATACTCCGAACAGCACAATCAGAACCTAGGAGCAAGAGGGGAGTTTTGGGCAGAATACTGACTAGCCTATTTGGAGTAAATGATGAAGTCTACACTGATATTGAAGTACTACAACATAACCAACAAAACCTCCTGCATTCAACCAGCCACCAGATGCTCCTGCTAAACACAAAAATCAATCAATCCAATTTTGTCGTTTTGCACAAACTAAGAAATTTCGACGCCAGACTATCCCAAGTAATCGCCTCCATTAACGCGATGTCCAGGTGGATTTCGAGCGCAGATCATAATAGACTCAGCATTGAAGTCATATCAACTTATCTGAGTGCTGAAGACTATTATGATGAGGTTAATGAAAAATATAATCACTGGCTAAATGCGGTACATAAGAAGGGACATTTATTAGACTTTGTCTCTTTGCACGATATCAACAATGTAATTCAGACAACATCCGACAAAATTGGATCCAATTTCGAGATATAATCTAGCCCACAGAATTCATTGGACATAAAAAAGGGGAACAAGACTATCAAACTGTACGGATATCTTAACATTGTGGAAAGAAGCACGTATGAGGTAATGCATATATCGCCCACTCCCCATTTGATCCAATTTAACAAATTTGCAATTGCCGATGTAAGGTACTTCACCATAGCAATTAACTTCAATCACCAAACCTACTTTGAACTGGAGGAACGAGAGCTAAAGGACGCCTCAATCATAGGAAATCATCTTTATCTCTGCAGTCCGAGAATAGTACATAGCATTGAAAACAGCCCATCCTGTGTGATTGACGAGATTTACGATCGTCACCCCAAGACGAATTGTGAAATGCATCAACTAATGTTGAATGGGACTATCTGGAAGGCCTTAATGAGGAAAACACTTGGCTATATATCACCAGTAAACCCAAGGCTGTCGCAGTGATATGTAAAGGATTAAGAGACGAGTTGGTTTTAAACAATACTGGCATTATTCAGCTGCACGAAAATTGCTATATAAAGACGAGAGAGATCATCTTAAAATCTTCTTTGGATCAGACTGTAGAAGTTCTTACCAGTCACATTAAAGAGCTTGTTCCAGAAGCAATCACTGTCAAGTTCAACAAACCACCCTCAGTATTGCAACCAGGCCTCTTATTGCAACCAAATGAAGGAATCTTGGACTACACCATGGAACCAGAAGAACCTACAACCATCCTTCAGAAGACTCTGGTTGTGCATTCAATCACGGCAACAACAACAGTACTCATCTTCCTCCTGGCACTACTAATTTGCAAATACTGGAGCAGCCTAAAGACGATGTTCCATACCTGCCATCTAAGATGCCATAACGAGCATACTACATCCAGCCCAGAACGAGAAGTATCTCCGCAGGCTTCCATCCAGCGTCATTTTGACCGAGTATTATCATCTGCCCCCCCCCCCTCCAGCATGTTCATGCCTGAACAATCAATTTGCAATTTTGCAATACAGTCAACCACATACTTTTGTAAATTTGTTGCTCTCAATTCATTGACCCATGTCGCGATAACATTCAATAATATTTTTATGCTTTGTGAGCAAATTCCGCACACATTGCACTTACTAGGTCAATAAAGCTAGCGAAAAATAAAATGTTGCTTAACACGGGTCAATGCATTGTGGACAATAAATTATTGTTTTTTTTTTTTGTAAGCATTTAAATTTTATATTTAAAGAACTGTATGGGAATAAAGAGTTCAGTCGGGAATCAAATTACAACGTGCATTAATTGTTTTATTTTTTTTTCTTTCTCGCCTCTACGGTTAACGGGTTCAAATTAAGTTTGAGCAGCGTTACAAGGTCCTTACGGACCTTGTATATAATAGAGGCGGCGAGATAGGAGAAAAAAACCTTGGTATGTGTTTTTGAGTCAGCTGCCAACCACTTCGAGTTCTTTTGTGCCCCTTTGTTTTCTAATATTTGGTTTTTTTGAACTTACATTTTTTTTCGATATTTCCAGTATATACGGTTCTTTGGTTTTTTTTGTTGTATGTATCATTTTGTCTGCTGGCTTCTTACCAAAGTGCAATGTCAGACGATGATTGGGATGTTGTGAACTCAGTTCTAAATAATACAACGCGCTACCAACGCTTATAGGCGGAGTAAAAACGTAAGGCCGATGCAAAATGTCGGGCTTATATGGAAGTTGAATTGAGCGATAATAACGATGCCGATGACGTAACCAAACTTATATATCGGACAGAATATAACAATGATGTGTCCGATGCAAGCCAGGGTCATCGAACAAGATGATTTATGATCCGCTGTCAATCGTTCTTCGTTCTCTGATCACCGAAGACGTTGCTCGCATTATCATACGGAAATGCATCGCAAGGCTAACTAGCTAGCAGATACATACCACGCAGAAGCAATGAAAAGCATTGACCCTGAAAGAGTTTGATGCATATATGGCGAGAATTTTGTATGCTGGGCTTATAAAATCCAACACCGAGCTTGTAAAGGAACCATGGCACCCAACTAATTCTCTCGAATATTCAAAGTTGCTTCATCGGATGATCGTTTTGTGTCCATTACAATATTCTTTCGGTTTTATAACCGTGAATTCACGACGGCAGAGATTACACACCAGCAAAACTTCTGCCATCGATGATATTTGTCTAATGTTACAGGCAAATTTGGAAGCAGCTTACACCCACACTGCTCAGTGACCGTGGAATATCGTGGTTGATTTGGTTGGAAACTTGGTCACATCGTATATGCCGACAATGTTTTCCAACGTTAGAAAGGGCAACGCTATTGATGGGACGAAAAACTATGTTTGTTGGAAACTTACGCGCAAACAAACCATTCGTTCCACTTGCATATTTGAAAAGTGCTGCGCGTCCTGTGTTGAGCTCACTATTTGGTTTCTACAATGTAAATGTTTCATTGTGCTCATATGTGCCTAAAAGAAATAAATCGGTACTGCTTCTGTCTACAATACATTACTTGCGACGTATATCATCTCTAAATAAGAAAAAATCAATAGGTATTCTGGGGTGAATGTTATAAAAGTAAACAGTAAAGTTAAATAAAATAAGAACTTTTGAATTTTATCCGAAATATTGTGTTTTAAATAACGCACATACGCCACGCTCGTAACAATATCCTTGTTACTAAAATTATTTTATTCGCTCCACTAAAGATAGAACAGAAATTTGGGTGTCTGTTATTATCTTATTGTCAATGTCTAATATCCGAAAGATATTGGAATGTCCAGACCAACTTCCAACCGAATGCAAAAAGAGAAGGGAAAATAATTTTTATTTTTGTTTATATCCTTAATTAGAAATTAGGGCATATTTTGTTTTTTTTTTGAACAAGCATTTTTTAAAAAGGAAAATTGAGAACTTTATTCTATCAAACTTTAAAAAAAAATTTTTGACTTTATAAGTATTCCGTAAGTAAGCCCACAAGAAGAAAACACACAGAGGACAAAGCCATTATTTACTTTAAGGTTAGGCTCTCAAGGCAGCCCCTGTTGATTTATGTGTTCTTCGCAGGTAAGAAAAAACAGACATAAAAATGAATTAAACATAAATGCGAATGCTCTCGATCCTGTTTGGAAGTCACGGAAAAAAAAAGAAAAAATCTATGAGAATGTGAATCCAGCCACAAGGAAGAGATATACATAAAAAAAAATTCTCGAAATACTGGGGATTTAAGTTGGAGAAAGGTGGTGGAAACATATTTTCTTAACATCATTTTCCACGCTTTTCTAAATGTGCAAAGGTGTACTTTTTCACCCTTTTTATTTTTGGAACACAAAACTCGTATTTCGTTAAATTTCATTTTGTATTACGTGCAAAAAGTAAAGATTTCCTGAGGGCTGAGTTAATTTCCGCTCTTAATATGCCTTGATTTACATACATATTTGTACATGCTTACAGGGAGTAAGTACACTTGGATTTTTGGGGCGAAGGAACATACACACATTTGTATATTTGCGTTGCATGTGTGGCAGGTGTGTAGTACAAATCTCCTTTGTGTTTACTTATTTAGCACGCATAAAATCACCTGCCTGTTGGAAAATATCCCCCGAAAACATATCGCCTGGAAAATTTCACAGCTTTATTGTCGATTTCCGTGACAATTTTCAGCTTCGGAAGCAAAACGTTCGAATCCATTCGTCACGTATAGGAAACGCCAATTTTGGACAATGGGATTTGTGCAGGGAATTAAAGTTATCTCCAAACACGCATTTTCATGGTTTATTTATTTCGTATGGATTTGCCACCAGCCACAATACACCACCACCGCCGCCATGCTAAATTCATTATTTACAGATTGTAATTGTCGAGAAAATAATTTCTTTGTCGGTTGCCGGTAATTTATCGATTTAAATCGTGGGGGTTTAATGGAAAATCTCATGAATTTAAAATTGACGTCGGAAATTGTTCAATCAAAGTGCAAAAGATGGATGGTGGGGAGATGGGGGCGGGTAACTACATATGCCAACAAAAAAAGATCTTACGGATGGCAGGCGACTACACTAATTAATCACGTCTAACTAAGTACCTACAAGTAAATCATGACAGACACCGTTGCACATTTCTAAACTTGCTGCCTTGGATGTGACATTTAACATAAGAAAGCCGAGAATAATTATAAGACAAGTACGAGGAGTACCTACTAGTTAAATCCACGCCGTAACATGTCTTAAATGACTTAAGCTTTTCTCATTAAATTGCCAATTTATTGTTTGTATAGTGAGTGACTGAGGGGGGAAGCTAAGCATATAAAAACTTTCTACCCGGATTAAGACAATTTAACGTGCATTTATGTAATTTAGTTTTGGATAAAATTGCAAAACAATCCTGAATTAGAGTGACTTTGTAAACTCGTTATAATGCTTGAGAAGTTTTCTGCTTGCCTTTATTGTTATAATTTCCACGAGTTGTTTGAATGAAATTGCAAGCAAGCTATTCTTCACTTGAGACTTGCAGTAGGTACTATTGTGGATTTCTTGAAAAGACTATGCAGGGTAGATACATAGTATATAATGTGGGTTTTACGAATTAGTCTATTGTTACGAAGTCTTAGTATTTCGCAACCCTCCCACTCACTTTTATAAATAATGACAAATCTCTGCTAAATTCTAAGTGCAGCACGTTTGAGTTAAGATCTGTGAAACCCAAAAGATAGCAAAAACTAAAAAAAGACAAATTATGGTTAAAATTGCAAATCAAAGTAAGTAGTAAGCTAAATAAGACAATTTTCTGATGGTCTATAAACATTTAATGTTAGAAAAAGAAAGAAAAAAAAAGTTCAAATTAAAAAAGAAGATCTGAAAAATATTGTACACTATCTGTCCACAATTTTGGTGAGTTTAAAATTATTGCTCAAGATATTTCAGAGGCTTTTTAGCAAAACTTAAAGCACTTGATTTCTCCTCTTCTATTATGTATGGATTGAAAGTTTTTTTATCTGTTGACCAAATACGGGTTAGATGACTTTATATTTGAGTTTCGCCCTACAAATGCTGTTGTGCCTCAGGGCTCTGTTATCTATCCGTTTATATTTTTAATTTTCATTAATGATGATGACAGTACTCACTCTTGATATCGTTTACTCCTTGAACATTCTTGGCACTAATATTTCCGGTAAGTTAAGCTAGACAGATCACATCTTCTGTTACCAAAGAAGTATCGAAATATCTTGGATTGCTGAAAAGGTGAAAGAAAAATTTCAGCAGGTTGTTATGGAACTAATGTTGAGTGAGGACTGTAAGATTTGAAGTTTCATCTATCAGCCGAAGCTGACTCCATGGAAGCTATATTGGCAGGCTAACATACTAGTGCCTCGACTAGATGCAAAGAGTATGGGATGGGTTAACTAAAGGGACCTGCGCTACCATGTACCAATAACAAAAAAAAAAAAAAAAAAAAGACGTGCCAAATTGATCCAAAAAACTAACAACCGAATTCACACTCATCCTGTAAGGACTTCCCCTGCCGTCACCTGAAGAGTTTCAGAGGATCAGATCTTACGATCCTCGATACCTTCCCTGCCTCCCCGCCTCCCGATGACATTGCTGGTACTTGTATACAATGTCCTTATCGGCGTTAATTCTGGTGAGCAGGGCCAAAGGAAGAAGGCGACAAAACGAAAAAAACTTTGAGGACCATGTCTGACTTTAACCCCATCCCCATATCTTGAACAACCTCAAAAAAATTACGGAGAATTCAACCCACTGATCCAAAACTTAAGTAGTTTACGCGAAAAGCCAAAGCTTATTGTTTATTCATTCACTCAGTTCCTGGACTAAAATAAATTGTTACCCCATTCCCTGTGTTGAAACCTACATTTCACATAAACAAATCCGGGACACAATCCAATGAGAGGAAAGTAACTTGTCTTCGATTAACATTACGCATAACTATTAAATTGAATTAGATTAAGTCATCTGTGCAGTTAAATGTATCTTTTAAACTAGCAGATTAGCAATACTGCAATAGATATCCTATTGTACAACTTTAGATAGGCAGAATCAGGAACGGCAGCACATATATATATACTCAGAATTTCACCTTCCATCCACAGCTGCTAGGGTCAGTGTACTCTTCTGGCCTACGCACAGCTGCTAAGGTCAACGGACTTTTCTGTTGCTACCGACGCACAGCTGCTAAGGTCAACATACTTTGGTTGCAATTGAGAGGCAATATAAGTCGCAGGCCAACTTGAATTTCTCACTTTTTGCATCCAGCACATAGTGAGAATACATCAGAATCGACTTGACTAGTGGTGAGAACATAGAATTATTAGCAAATTTACTTTTTTCCTTGGTAACGACTGAGATAAAGATATTTATTCTGGGTAGCGACTAGAATAAATACTACTAATACAACTTTGCTTTGGGTTTCGCCTGAATTGAAGTATCTTGTTCCGGGGAACGACTAGAACAAGATCATTACTAACACACAAACTTTGTTTTGGGTCTCGACTGAAACAAAGTATCTTGTTACGGGTCACGACTAGAACAAGATAAACACTAACTATCTATTTACCCACTCCATAAAATCAATTCCACATTTTAGACTGGTGAGTACGTTTTTTGATTAACCATTTATTGCATTTTTAATTATATATCACACTTAGTAAATATATTACTACACATATCTACATATATTGGTGCCATTCCTTAAAGGTGAATTCTCTCATATATTAGCTGAAATTAGTATAAGTTGTTTTAATTAATTGTTGTTTAATTAATTAATTAATACACATACGTAAAGTTTTAGTTATTAAGTGAGATAGTCAGGGCCGGATTAACCATTTTAAGCAAACTAAGCACTTGCTTAGGGCATCAAGAGAAAAGGGGCACTAAAAAAGTGGACATAGAAAAAATTTAAGACATTTTTAAACAAAAAAATTCCATAAACAGCTAAATATTTTAGTATCCGTTTTACTTCCCAGATACTTAATTATACAGTAATTATGTTTTATTTATATGATTTGTTTTGCTGATTTTTTAAATATTGTACGATACGATAGAAATTAATAAACTTGTTAAAATTAATGTGTAAACGTGATATGCACTTCTTTTCTTTTATATCCCGGAATTCATATGGCTGTGATTTATGTGCCCTATTCCCTGAGTCACAACCATAAGTTCAATTCATCAATACATGGTCCTACTGATGCATCATAAGTTTGAACCTCAAAACAAAAATGTAATTGAATTTTAATCTCATTCAAATTTAAAATTAGGCAAAAATTGCATTTTATTATCGTACACATTCCACTCCCACGATATGCCTATTTACCTACATACAGTGTCTTCCTTCTCTTTGCATGTACGCAGTACATATACATATAATGCTTTAATTTCTCCAAAATTCATGTAAATACATACAATTATTCTTGCCGTCGTAAAATTAATATTTTTATACGCGATAACAGGCATATCAGATTACAGTTTCTTGGTGCAATCAACAATTTTCGCATATTCTCATATTCGTTTTTTCTAAGTCGTGAGAAAACGGTAAAGAAAAGTAAAAACTTTATGCAAATATCGTGGAAACCTGGAGACAGCGAACCCAAACCTCGGGGAGTTTGTTTTTCGACCGTCGGTCGTGCAAGAATATTTAAGAAAAAACCGGGAGTTCTTAAGGGAAATACTTTCTTTAAGAAGAAAATTATGAAAAGCTGAATATAAAGCAAGATGTGAAAGGTTCATTGAAAAAATAAATAAAATAATAAAGCTACATAAAACTTTAAATAGTGGATTTGTTTTTCTTCCATAAAACTCCTACAGCCGCTCTCGCCCTTGAGAATGGAGTGCGCAGCTCATAACAATATCAATCCTGGTTATATAAAAATAATGACGTAAGCCGCAACAACAGCCGGTATCTTTAATAGTCCCGATTTTACTATTGAATAATATTAGTGCCAACAATATTAAAATTGTGTGGATGTCGAGTATACGAAGTCTTCTTACAGGTCACCATACAGAGCGGAGAATAAACCAGATGCTTTCTTGGGTTAGGGCAACGAGGGAGCACAAAAAAAAATCATAGGCTTGTCTGGCTAAAAAATCCCATTGACTAT
The DNA here is from genome assembly GCA_963930735.1 of Dioctria linearis. NCBI lineage: Eukaryota > Metazoa > Arthropoda > Insecta > Diptera > Asilidae > Dioctria > Dioctria linearis. Next base: position 164,647,709 of record OZ005744.1, read on the forward strand.
GAAATCAGTTGATTCCACATTAAAAAAAAAAAAATTAAGTTTTTCTTCCTATCTTGAATTGCTACTTACAACAATTGTTGTGTTCCCTTCAAAGGGTAATCTCTTTTACTTGCATATTCTTTTGTTATGCTTGTGGCAATCATTGTTGGTGTTGGTTAGGACTCAGCTGATATATTTAAGCGCATGCGCATATATTTTGAATTTTACAATGAAAATGGTGACTCTTCTGTAATACTGGCAACTTTATTGTTATCCTAGTACGACGTCATCGAAAAGCCAGGATTAATGCGGATACCAGCGCCGGGAGGCTAAACACTGCGTTCATCCTTTACACGCTCCCATTCTTAATAGTGTTCAGTTGTAAAAGAAAAACTCGCAATACTTCATGTGTTCTAGTTTTGGTTCTATGGATACGGATGCAACTATTACTACAGGTAGTTTGAGCATCACAGCAGTCGTAGTTTTTTGTTACAGTAAAATTTCATAGATTCAGTTAACAAATCTCGCTTTCGTTTGAACATCAGGCTATGCTCTGCGGACAACCCCGTACAATCGAACGCATTTCGAGGGCATCTGAAAATGTTTGCTTGTATTTGAACAAAAACTTAAAAATTTCCTTGTTTAATAACAGATATCTTCTGTGTAAGTAAATCCATATTGAAACCAAGCAAATCGGCATGCCATTTCCTATATGTAGCTTGCCATCAGAGCCAACCAATTTTTTAATATTTTCAATAATGAGTTAGATATAATATAGGGGCACAAAAAATGTTTCAGTGCTTAGGGCCTCTAAGGACTTTAATCCGGCCCTGGATATAGTTGAAAGTAAAATTGTATCTTAAGTTACATTAGTGAAGTTGAAATCTTCGAAATATAGTTTCCTATAAGTTTGGAATAGTGTTAAATTGGACGTATTATGAAATAAACCACTAACTTTAAATATTCATTGGCGTTATTATTTACAGTTCCCATCTTTACTTATATTTTTCTTGAGTGTTCTCATTTGGCAGAACATTCTGATTCGGGCACCTTCAGAAGAAGGTTTATGATAAATTGATTTACGTAGGGAATCTAGCATCCTAAAGTCAATAGTGACGGTATGTCCTAACTGGTATTACCATTCGGTCAAAGAAAATGCTATAAAAAAATTAAATTTATTTAAGTCCTTTCCTATCCTGTTATTTAACATTCACTGACTTCTTGATCGTAACGCTATTCACTATCGGTCGTACTATTCCTTTCAACTCCACAATATGGTAATGTATAGTGCCTCAGGTGCCTAAATCATAACCATTGTTTGGTATAACTATAAAGGTCCATGCACCAATATATTGCCCTATGCAATATATCGATGCATTGCAAAGTTGACCCTGAAAATTAATTTAAATTTATTCATTTAAAATTTCATCTAAAATAGCATATATAAATATATATCAGGGTTGTAAATGAGCGGACTCATTTATCATTTCAACTCATCGCTCAACTCAGGATTTGAGTCCGCTCAACAGTTGAGCGGTGGCTCATCGCTCGAAATTTGAGCGGACTCAATCGTGAGCGCCCAAGAAACAATTTTTTTTATATAGTAGTAACCGCAAGGTTTCCATTACCAAATTATATAACTTGAGTTATATAGACTGGTACTCGAAACGTCTTTGTAACCACTATAAACCCCTTATAGAGCTTAAATGGAGGATTATATAAAGGTTACCGTGACTTGATTTAAGTAACGTTATATATCTAAAAGTTTTATAAAAAGAGTAACCAAAATATTCTGGTTACCTTAAAATAACATCTTATATAACCCTTATAAAACCCAAGGTGCTCTCGATTAATTTATTTTGGTCATAGCAGTAGTTGCGGTAATGTTTCGGTTACCTTTATAAACTTTGTTTATAATGGTGTGGTAACGCTTCCACAACGCTTAGAATTCTCAGACTGATTACTTTCAGTGATTGAAATGTTAGGGAAATTATTTTTCGTTACCTTTATAAAACAATAATATGCAAATATTTACGAAACCTATCTTGACATAGAATTTCGATTTTTTTTTATTGTATTTTTATAATGTAAGGTTTTAATATTTTTACATTTTAGAGGTACAATTTTTCGGCATATGTGGTGAAATTCAGCTGCAATTGAAATTTTACTGTGAATATCATCATAGATACTTCCAAAAAATACAGCCCGCTCCAAAAATAAGCAATATTTAATAATTTTAATTAAATATGACAAAATTTAAGATTTTCACTTATGTGACAATAATTCAGAAAAATTATATAGCATACTTTAGAAATGTTATGTACCTAAAAAGATGTATTTTCTTCATATAAAAATAAAACGGAAGCCATATATCTGCAATTTAAAAAATTGGCTTAACCGACATTTTCTTTTTTATCTGCAATGGACAGATAAAAAATGGCGGCTTGTACTTAAATGAACAAATTACCATTATAAAACTTCAAGTAGTTTTATATAAACTGAATGACCCTTATAAAGCTTTTAGAAATATGATATAAACTAAAGGAGCTACAATGCTTCGAAAATGGTCCTAATATACCCTTTAGTCATAATATGTAACCTTTGGTAATGTTATATATCTTAATTATAGTCACAAAAAACAGACGTTAGTGTTCTTATATACCCTTTGGTTATATTATGTTATATAAATAAAAACAGTTTTATAATGGCTCCATTCGACACTAAAAGTAATTTGTTTTTTAGAACGATCACCGTAGTTACTAAAGAGCCACCAAACAATTTTACGATATTTTATAGTGGGTATATGTATTACCGAAAGTTCCCAATTTTTATTAAAGTCACCTAAATTACTGAAAGTTGTCGAGTTATATAAGGGTAACCACGGATACCGCAATAAACACTTATTACCAATAAGTTTATAACGTGGTGATCAAAACAATTATAAAACTTTCTTATATACCTTTTAGTAATGGTTACTCTAAGTTATATAGACCGGTGATTGAAACATTTCCATCACCAACTTATAAAACCTTTAGTAACTTACTTCCACGATAACCGTTAGTAACCTAAAAAACTCTAATATAACTACATCTCCAATTGGTAATATTATAAAACTCCTATATAACCACTGAAATTCTTATATAACCGAGTAACCATTATATACCCCTAATAAAACTAACCATCACCTTCAGTCACCAAAAATTGGAAAAATTGTTACTTGGGTGGACTCAGTCTTGAGCGGACTCACTGCCTGAGCGGACTCAGCATTTGAGTCGAGCGGACTCAAATCATATTTTAAATAACATAAAGAGAATCTGATTTAATTAAAATAGAAACTGACATTTCAATAAAATAAGAAAAGCTTATAAAAAAGTAATTCATTATATTAAATTTTATTAATTTAGCTTTTGCTAATTTTCTTAGCCAACATTTCTTCTTCCTCTTTCCTTCCTTATTTAAAATATGATATGAGTCCGCTCAACTCAAATGTTGAGTCCGCTCAGGTAGTGAGTCCGCTCAAGACTTGAGTCCTCTCAAGTCCATTCAAGCAATGAGTTCGCTCACGATTGAGTCCGCTCAACCAGTGAGTCCGCTCAAATTTCGAGCGATGAACCACCGCTCAACTGTTGAGCGGACTCAGTGATTGAGCGGACTCACTGCTTGAGTTGAGCGATGAGTTGAGTCAAAATGTGAGTCCTTTACATCCCTGATATATATAGCATATATTGTATTTTGTTATCAGACACAAATTCCACTCACAGTCACATGGTATGCATACTTACCTACATACTGTGTCTTCTTCTTTCTCCCTTTTCAATTGTTCACTGTACTTACGTACAGTACTTACTTCTTACGAATTATTCGCGCCCTCTTAAAGTTAATATTTCAAGATGGGCGCACAACTGCATATCAGATTTCATTTTCTTCTGAATGCATATGCGTTGTAACAAAACTTTTTGGATTTTCTCACGTACGTTTTTTCAATGTTGTGAGAAAGCAATAAAAAGATAAAAAAGCTTTTTGCAAAATATCATGGGTACCTGGGTGCAAGATCGCTGAACCTCGCGAAGTCCGTTTTTCAACTGTCCAGCGAAATATACTAAAATTGTTACAAACTCTCTGTTTCCTCTATCTGTCTGTTCTGAGGAAACTTCTTCAAAGGTTGCGTCCGAGCGGATTTTTACACAGTTTGTTCGTTCTTTCTATATGGCGATGTTAGAAAAATTCAGTCTTTAAGGGCAAACAAGAGAAACAGTAACCAAGCTAATAACCCGCGATCAAATGTCTTTAAAAAAAAATGGTCAGAAAGGGTACAAAAGAAAATTTGCCCTTTATTTCTCTAAGTTCAAGTAATCTGAACTCGCACTCCAAGTTCGATATGTCCAATCTATTCAATTCATTTGCCGCAAGAGTTGCTTATTGTAGGGTAAAAAAAATAGGAGACACAAAAAAAATCATTCTTCTCACAATTTCGTATTCATTTAGCTTTGTCTGGCTTAATTATTCTATTTTGTCCACACTCACTGCAATGAAATTTATAAAAAAGAAAATCCAAATCCCAGTTTACTTCAATATAATTTTAACGAGAAAAAAAAACATAATATCCAAAGATAGTAGGTGCAATTTCAATTCTAACTTAATTCGACTTAATTACATGAGTTCACAGACTACCAATTCAACAATAATGTTAGCTTATCACTTCAAAATTTAAATAAATAGCAATAAACTAAATACCATAAACTACTCTAAAGTTGCGGTTAGGTTTCACAAAGTATTGTTTTCCCTAGATAGTTCCAGGAATCCTTTGACGTGAACAGCTCGGTTATGTACGCGGAATCGCACCCTATCGGGACATCTGAATTGTTGTAAATGCAGCACTGCTCCTTTGTTGACTTAAAATAGGGATGCCTTGTAGGGCTAACAGTGCTTGACGACCCTTCGTCTCTTGCACGTATATTGAGTTTAGGTTAGGTGTCGTGCTGGTGAAAATTACAAAGGATACAAAATTCTTAAGTTAAGTACTTATCTTTTGTTCATCGGGCTGCATGGGGCCGCAGCCGGCGTTTACTTTTCTCCTAGCTCTCCGCTATGCTTCCTTCAGAGATAAATTGAACACGAGCAGCAAAAAACAGGGTCCTCGTGCAGGGCGCTAATCTTCTTCTTTTCTCTTTTTTTTTTATTTGATACTTCGACTTTGTTTCTTTGATTATTTCTCGATTAGCTTTTTAAGCAAAACTCTAACTTTTGTTTTAAATTCTTTTCAGCGCTTTTTGAGAAAATTCTTCGTTCGTCCCACTTTTCCATCATCACCTAATCCCTTCTCAAGATGGCGATCAATCGACCCCGGGAAATTCGGGCCTCGTTTTTCGTTCTTCTGAATTCGGGATTTATTTAGGAACTTTCTCTAAATCGGCATGGGCGAACTCTGGTAGCTCGCCAAAAACATGGAATGGACTTCCGATGGGAGACTATCTGGTACTCATCCAATTCTACTGCCACAGCTCCTTTTAGCTGTGTATTTCTTTCCTTGTCCAAAGTAACTCAAACGCTGCCTTTTGTTACAGGGTTTTCTTCTTTTTTCTATCCAAGATTTTAAGGTTGCTACCATCATGGCAATTTTTTTGTTGTTGCTTAAGCCTAATATCGAGTCCGGGGAAAGGGAAATTTATCTTTGTCTCCAAACATTTCTCATGAAATTAGCTGGTAAAATCTTCTTAATTTTGGAGAAAGCAAAGTAATCAATTAAACCAAATCTAACTTTTCCTCAATCAAAATAATAATGCAAATTGCTATAGACATTGGAAATGACAAGACTTTACCAGTCATTCAAGGCTACTGCTACATGCATTAAAATGCCTAGTAAAATGTGTGGAAAATTTATAGTGCCACCTGTTCTATAAAGGGGGAAGCTTCTGTTCTTTACCGGAGAGCTTCGTACTGCGCTAGCACAATGAGCGCTAAAGCCTAGTATGGAGTTCGGGTATTGGTAAAATTTAACGCGGGCTCCAAAAAATAGCATTTTAATGCTGGTAAAAAGTTGACGTAAGTTTTTTTTTTTTTTTTTTGTTATATTATTAAGCCAAGCTCAGGGGATACCCTATGATGCAAAGCACAGCGTGGCAGGAAGGCGATAGGGAAGGGATTAAGGGATATGAGGAGAGCGGCGGAGGTGCCGATGTATGTCGCCCTTAAACTTTCGCAGGTTGTATGCCGGAGGAAAGACAGAAGATGGTAGACTGTTCCACATTCGCACAGTTCGGGATAACAAAGCATCACGGAATTTTAGTGTACGGCCGAAGGTAATTTGAAGGGTAAAAGGATGAGCGCGGGATGCAGCGCGAGTATTGCGTGCAGGAACTACAAGGGATCAGACGAGATATTTCATCAGAACATTGACCATGCATATAGCGATAAAGGAGCGAAAGGCATCCAACATTGCGAAAACATGGAGAAAACGAAGTGACAGTTGTTGAAATCACAATTAATCGGAAATATTTTTAAAAATGTTAAATGATTATTATTTATAAAGAATATAAATCATCATATCTACGACGAATTTGCTGCTGCGGCAGGTCTAGGTGTGTATCGTCGTCAAGGAAATCCACGGGAAAAACTAAATAAATTCGCTTTGTGAATAATCGAAGAAATGTCGAAGCTTTACCAGCATTTTAATACTTCGCACATTAAAATGGGCAATAAAATTGGCAGAGACTTACAAAACGCCATCTATCTTATAAAAGAAAAAATGGCACTTTTTACCAATGAACTCCGTACTGCACTAGTAAAGACCTCAGTAAAATTTTTGCTTGGGTTTTTTCCAGCGGTAAAATTTGTATGGAAATGTCAATTTTAAAAGGACAGAATATTTCTTTTTATAGTTTTACGTATAAGAACTTGCAATTGAATACACAAACCTTTGACAGTTCACACGTACAGTCACTACAGAGCACAAAAGTAGCCTTTAGCTGTCCAAAATCTCGCGGCCGTTCTTTCTGGTATGGCAAAATTTGATAGTCCAAAAGTTTTCGCTTTAGGTCTGTTACCGCTTGAACAGAATGAAGTTGTCGCCATTACGTTAAAGGACAGTTCAAAGCAATTTTCGAATATTCAGTGTTGTGCCTGGGAAAATTGTGCGAATAATAAGAGCAATGTTTGAAATATCAAGCACATCATTAATTAATTCCACATTATAAATATCATTCAAAGAAAATATTTGCGATCAACTTCTGCGTGACAATGTCTTACGTCGGCTGTGGCGTGGGGACGTTGAATTCTGTTACAGCCATGATGTTATCAAAGCAATCATAGCCGCAACATTGAACAAATCTCATCTCAGGATGCTGAGATTCCTTATTTTGTTTATTTTTAGTTTTGACGTTTGTAGTTTTCTTTACAGGTTTCTGTCTTCTTTTTAAACACCAACTCCACGAGATATGTTTTGTTTTGGAGAAACTGCAAAGGTGCGAGTGCTACACCAAACAACGTGAAAGGATAAAATGAAAAGAAAGATCCAAAGGAGGGGCCCTGATGCCAGTAAATTTTCCGTTCTTATTGGGAATAGAGAGCGGATACAACGCCAGGTAAAATGGTAAAAGTAAAACAGGTATTTGTCATTGCGAGTTGTTAGCAGCTTTTTCCCTCTCTTATTTAAAATTCGCGTTTTATTTAAAGATAAAAATGGGCAGTTACTACTTGGATAATGCCGGCAACGAATCGCTTGTCCATAAAAATTAAAAACAGTGACCCTACTAAAGAAAACAGGCAGAGAAGCCCCTACTCAGTGAATATTGTTGATGATGTTCTCCAATCGCCGTAGCAGCAAACAACAAATATTCATAAGTGCCAGCTGCCTGGATTTATGGATGAAATTCTGCTAACAGTGTTCGCAGTAAAACTGGAGCTTTTACAATCAGAAGTTTGAGCTAAAAGTTAAGGACGTGAAATTTGTCGGATATCCAATAATCATACAGTTAAAGGAAGGTAAAAGGGAACCGTAATCATCCTGCAGGTTAACTGATATAGTTTTTTGTCTTTTATGCTCAAGCGAGCTATTCTATTGTGGTATGTTTTTATGAATTGAGCAAGAAATTGGAACATGCTTTAGTGCATGAAGGAAATCGAATTGGATACTTATAAGACGAAATGGATTTAATGGTGAGACTCACGATAACGTTGCAGCATTATTGGAACAAGAAAAAGAAGTCGATGTCATTTTGAGTGGAGATACTGAAAATATTGCTGATTCATCGCTCCTGCGGGGCTTTCCAGATAGATATAGCACAATGCATTACTAAATACTAATTGTGGTAAGTTGTTAGTGTCTGGTTAGTGTAACTAACTAAGCCTATTTCGTACCACTTACCTAAGGGTTAGTTCGGTTTAGTAGTTAGTCATTACAATTTTTCTGACGGATGCTGCCGCTTTTCTCCTTTCTCTTTCAGGTAGGTCCTCGTCTTCCATGAAGTAGTACGAAACATCAGCACTGAACGCGGCAAGAAGCCAAGAATTGCTTAAATGCCACTGGTGTAGGTGCTCCATGACTTTAGTTCGGAGGCCCCATCGGAGGTGTTCAGACAGGATGGACCAGTCATCGGCTCTTCAGGTAACAAAATTTATCGTGAAGTACCGATCTTACGGAGTTTTTCCAAATTTAATTGAGAAAAGAATTTATAATTTAATCGTAAAAGAATCTCTATGTTTATAACTCATTTATATACCTGAAGTAAACTAAATAAATACATTTAATTGGAAAGTTAACCAAAAGTGCGTTTAATATTTAGTCTACTTAGTGCTTGCTCTCTCCTTAGGAGCACAGAGCAATACCAACTACAACAGTAACATCTAAGTACTGAGTTCATAAAACTAAAGTAAGTTATCACTTCATTCCCCGATTGAGATCACGTTTGAAATACAAATTTAAATTAAAATCAATAAACGACTTAGATCCATCACTTATGCTATATCGCGACGTTATTTTGTGTTGGAATCACATCGTTCCCATGTACGAAATTTATTAACCTAAGTACCATACGTCGTGGCGTCTTTCCGAATTCGGGATCAGCATTCAAAAAAAGTTGTATAAAAGTTCAAGCAAATAATTCTTGTAATCATGCGCCGCTGCTACTCTATCAGTGGTGTCGTGTGCACGCAAGGGCTATATAAACGACAAGCTGACTGATCTCGATCTCTTTTTGCACTTGGCATCGTTTGGGGTAAGTTGGCTTTTGGCTTGTTAGGGACTAACATTTATATCGAGAATCTACTGATATATTAATTACTAATAAACATTAATTTCTGGTCTCCACGGAAATTAAACTATCTTATTTCGTGTCTCGACTAAGCTTAAGATAACTCTTTAAGCCGGGTCTCGACTGACTTAATGAACATTATCTCGGGTCTCGACTGAGATAATATTACTAACATTAACACTTTATTCCTGGTCTCGACGGGAATAAAGAATTGTTCTAGCCAAGAACATAGGGCTTAACATTAGCTTACAGCCAATTCCTCAAGTGCCAAGTTTTAGATCGGTGAGCACCAGCCACTTGTAACATTTTAAAACTTATTCATATATCTATTTGACTATATTTGGACTTATATATATATATATATATATATTATACATTTTGTGTGCATATCTATTCTACACATACATATATTTTATCATATTTTTTGACGATCTTATCTTACAACTTGGTGCTAATAAGTGTTTTCAGTGTGATACAAAAATCTCAGACCCAAACTTATGTACAGAGTTTTGTCTCAACATATCTAATTCTGAAAATTGTACATCATAAATCGGTGTCAAATAGTGCGTTTTCTAGTGTGTGTTGATCTCTGACCCAACAGTTTCTATAATCCTGTCTTAATACGATTGCTCAAGATATTTAAGCTAAGTAAGTGTGTTAGAATTTTGAAATTAAGTTATTCTAACTTTGCTCTATATCAACCATATATATTAAATATGTATTTATATATCCTATTATTAACAAGTCTGTAAATGTGTTTCCCCATACGTTTGAATTGTTGACCTGCAACTTTTTATACATAATCTGATCTTAATTGTGGAAAATTCTAAAAAATAAGGGCAATAGTTTCTTGAAAGTAAAAGAAAGTGAACAGTGTTGATTTGTTGTTAGGAAATATACCACTGATCTTGATCCAAATTTACCAGTGCAATCATTTCAGTCACTTAATCAAATTTGCGTGTAAGTTCTACTAACGGACAGTACAACGGTCGTATTGCTCCACCGCAGATGTGCCTCCGTGATGTGCTGCAATTCTATAAAAGAAATTCGTAACAGGACAGTGTACGAAGTTATACGCCCCATGATATAAAACTAGGCCTAATAATAATTTCTTATTCCCTAGGTAGTATGTCGTACATTTCCTATAATTTCCTATAACAGAATAAGCACTATACTGGCTTCAAATCATTACCCCACACATATGTATAATATCTAAGATCATTAAAAATACCAAATATACCTTCAATAACAATAAAATAGAGAATCGAGACGACAATCAGCCCACACAAGTCACTAGATACAAAAAACTCACATACGTACCACCAATAAGTGACAAAATCATCCCCTTTCTGAAAAATGATAGCTCAAACATTTCTGTAGGACTACAACCACAAAACAAACTGAGACAGATAATATACACAGATACTAAAACCAAGATTGAAATAAATATGAAATAAATAAATGTGAAATAAAATGTAACACCAACAATTGTAACAAGATCTACATCGGGGAAACGGGGAGGGATATCAAAACACAGATGCGGGAGCACAAAAACGTTTTTAGCCGAGCAACTGAACTCACCACAAATGACACTGAGGCACAGAGGCATGATCGCAATTATAATACAGCATGCTTAGCACATGCCATCAAGAATAATCACAAATTTAACTATGACAACCCTACCATACTTCATAAAGAATAATCCTGGACAAAACGAAAGAGCATAGAAGCTCTATATATACACTCCAGAAAGCCTAGCAGCACGATATTCAAAGTGGACACACAGTACATCAATTATTAGTACAAGAGTATAATTGACACTCATAGACAACACAACAATTGCTAGTCACCTTAGTTTTAAAAAATAGTGCAATCCAGTTTTTACATAATTTATTATTTACATCTTTTCATAGTTTTTAGATATTTATTACCACAAGTGTTTGCCCAGTTTACTAGTTTCGTGTTATTATTTTTCTAAATCTAATCTTAAGACAAAAGGCTAAAGATAGCCTCGAAACAATAATTGGAAAAAAAACACACTATGATATTCCTTATTTTAGTGAATTTTGTTGTGACGCATTATAAGTATTGTTACTTTTATTATCTTTACATCTAGCTCCTTGAGAATGGTCAAAACCCATGACCGAAATAAATCGGATGAATAACACAATACGTGTTTAACTTTTTCAAACCGGGTCATATATTCCCAAGAAACCTATGCATAATTCCGACTATTACTTTGACGTGTTCTGCTGAAACGAAATCTATGTCTGCCGCGGGCTTGCTGTATTGTATTCTAGGACTTTTCCTTTTTTATTGTTTGGAGCAGATATTTGCGTCCCGGTACTGATATACAGGGATTGCTTCTCTTGCAATTAAGAGATAGAAAAAAGTCTCTGAAACGTTCCGTGTGGAGAATGTTCGTCGGTCACAGCTTATTAGTGCAGTCAGTAGGGTTATTAGTCCTATAAAAGGCTAGTGTGACTTTTATACATGCTATTCAGTTCCGGACCCCGATGAAAAATCCAAGTTTAGACTCTTGAGGGGGGTCCGCGCGGTCCGCCATATTGCATTAAAGGTAGCAAAATTGTTTTTTTTTTTTCAAAATAATTCCTCAATGGTTGATCCTATGACAGTAATGTAAAAATATATATTTGAAAAAGACTAAATTCTCTTCCCTATATTTTTTGTAAGTCTGATGTGTAACGAGTCACAGCGGTGGAAACGTGAACATTTTTCCAAAAAAATGTATACATATACATACATAGTACCAATTATAAAGGTTGTTTCGTCCATGGTGGTCCATAGGACAGGAGGTGATAGTAGTCACCTAGTCAAACAAAAAATTGTATGACAAGGGGGGAGCGGCATCTCAACCGTTTCACAGTTATAGGGTGATTAAGAAAATTTGGTAGTCTTTCACAAAATACCCTATATTTTAAAAAGTACAGAGTGTACGGGCACTTACAGAGCTCATTGTATGCAGAACTTCGTGACTTTTCGAATGAATGCTCGACCAGCCCCATACTCCGCTCCCATCAAGAGTTGTTTGTGGTGGACTAAATTAAAGACAATTTGTTCCCTCAGCTACTAAAAACAAGTCATTTCAAACAAATATCGTCTAGTTTAGGTATGACCTGAGTAGCTTATGAGCTAGAAACTGTTTAACGGCTAGAGTGAGCAGATAGGTATAAGAGTTCAAATTAAAGAGCAGAGTCCACTTAGTTTTTCAACTAGTATATTTTCCGCCACAAAGATTTTCTATTTCCAGATGTGGGGTCACTCGCAGATTATTCTCTGGTTTCAATCAAATAATATATAGTGTAATTAGTCAACTAGGATGCGAGTTAATTCACCACTTCTGATCCACTTGCTTCGCCTGTCACGATCAAGAAAAACCTTCTCGTCTTTTTGTCTTCCTCTTCTTTCACCACCGTTCTTGGCGCGTTTTTCTCCATACTGCGGGTGGTACAATTAATTTCACTGAAAGCTATGCTTTGGGTATCGAGGTATAGATGTCAGTGGAATAACTAGATTGGTAAAGGCTGCCATCATGTAACCATAACACCGTCGAATTTTCAAGTCCTATATCAGATCTAGAATGCAATACAACTCTCACATTTCGTTCGGGGCTGGTCGGACAGTCGTAGAGTTATTAGATACTGTTCAAAACAGAGCCTTCCAGATAATTGGCGATGTGGCAATAATTTGTCACATCGAAAAGCTCAATCGCCGCAATGTCAGATGGTGGTCGTATCATGATTCGCTCCTTTATTGGCAGCAAAATTCTCTGATTAATTTATCCTGAACTTAGCGAATGTGGAACACTCTATCATCTTCTGTTTTTCTTCGGCTTTACAACTTGTGAAGCTTCAAGAGCGACGCACAGCAGCAGCTCCAACACTCTGCTCATCTTACTAAAATATCGCGGTTTATTTCCAACAATTCTAGCACTAAATACTGCAATCAGGTAATTAAGTATGAGGACGATTTTCTTCAGCTCTCGATGTCTTCGTTCGGTGCTGCTTAACTCTTGGATTCTTCCAATCTTCTCTTGTTACTTGTGCCCTTCATGGCTGCAAAATTCAGTGCGACCTTTATTGACTGTACTTGACTTTAGAAGATTTATTCGAAGCTCGAATTATAATAATTATCTACATATTTGATTTATAACTGTAAATCTCTATAATTTAATAATATATGGAGTGTATTCGACAAGTCGTGAACTATATTTAATGAGTTGATCGTTGTGGTCGTGATATACACAATATAATTTAACAATTGGAGAGGGAGGGGAGGAAAGGTAAGAGCATAATATCAGCAGTAAAAATTTTGTGATTTTGGGTAACCAACCGCGGCTCTCCATCCATTAATTTCTCTTTCAGGATTTATAGTGTGTTAAAGTCAAATATTTGAAATCAAATTTCCTAATTCGTTTCAAATGTTTTCGAATGTCCTTCGAAAAATAATTAACTTTCTAGCAAAATACGAGGTGTAAAATATTTAAAAGCTTTGACTAGCTCTTTCCATTGCATGATGTGCTTCGTTTTGGGCGTCGCGTCGGTTCTCTGTGGTACTGGTGTTTACTTTCTTGAACCTAACATTGGGTTGGAATACTCACTTGAAAGGCACGCAACGTCATCGCCATCGCAGTGGCAATGAAGATAGCCCATGATATGGAAATTAAGGGAAATGACATTGCTATCCTCTGGAATAGTCAGGCAGTCTTGAGAGTTCTGAGCGGCTCTCGGATAACATCTGTAGTAAGTTACTAGGGGACTGCAGAACGTCTGTAGATAAGTTGTGTATCCACAACAAAGTGTCCCTTCAGTGCGTTTCCGGGCACATGGGGATCGTGGGAAATTCGAGGGCTGACCTGCTAGCCAGGTCTAGCTCTGGTTGTCCCTCGTATGGTTTGGAAACCGCTGAAGGTGTTGCCGCTTCGGTAATCAGGTCTCTCAGCAAATCGGATGTTCGCATGAAACATCACCAGCGATGGGAGAACCTGCAGGTTTACAAATCTTTTCCTTGATGGGCTGAATAGGAATACCTCTGACTTTCTCTTCGGGCTCGGAAGAAAACAATACAGAACTGGGTTTGGCATCATAACTGGCCACAGCTCGCTTCACGTTAATCTAACAAGGATGCGAGTTGTTGACAGCCCCGAATGTCTGTCCTGCCTGGGAGCAGAGCCTGAGCTCCGAACAGTGTACGTGTACTTGTCCGGCTTTTACCCGGATTAGGCTGGGTACGGTTGGGCCTGCCATCCTGTCTGTGGATAAGCTGAAAACTTAGATCACCTACACCTGATCTTAATTAAGAGGACAGGAAGCTCTTGGTGAGAAAATTTGTTTTGTAGCAGCATAGCGCAATGGGCTACCTTGGACTCCGTGCTTGGGATCTCTCGTCCCTTGCATTAAAAAAAATAGAAAAAAATCATTCACAATTGCAAAATCTCTCTACCGCCTAAACAATACATCTAAGCCAATCAACTCATTTTATCATGTGCTCGCATTCTGAGCTCAGCTACTTATTTCTTAAATATGATTTTCCGAAAACCTTGTATCTCCGTAAGGCCATTTTAACTACACAGAATTTTTAGAGTCAATCATGGCAACCTTTATATTTCTGTTATCGTGTCGTCGAAATTGGAAAAATCGTCGGTCCGATATTCAAAGTACAAATTCGTATAGCATTGGATTTTCGATATGAGAGGTAAATTGCAGCCATTTTAGCTGTAACATCTGAAATGACACAGGTAAACTATTAGTAGGAGGTTTTTCAGTAAGGTAACAAATTAAGGATGTTTGTCATTAAGATCTGTTTATCTGGGTATTGTTACTCATAGAGATTATCGGATTTAAAAATTCGGCATATTCTACAAAATAAAGATTACCTACACAAGTAAACGTAAAAACTGCTCAACCATTTGACTTTTATAAATTGAAAGCAGATAATTTAACTAATTAAATCGCACCAATGCGATTTGTGAATAGTTAATAGGACGAAATGGAGTCCAAAGCTATACAAAATTACGAAAAATTCGAAGGCTTCAAATGCTTCGGATATTAGAAGTATCCAGAAAATTTGTATATAAGTCTTTTGATTGTGACTAAACGGAACACACTGTATATTTGTAGCACCATTTTCAATATAAGTCCAATGGGATGTCTGGTTTGACAGTAAAGAGACACAGTTTTTTGCAATGTATGAGGAGTTTCAAGCCATGTTTTTGAAATTTTGTTCCCTCTAGCTCCGTTTTATCTTCCCGCAGGAGCCTGAAATTCCTACGATTTATAGCCCAGAATGATACTATTAATTGAAGACATCAAGGAGCCTCTGTGGCTCTTGGTTCAGGAATTATAAGTAAAATCGTTAAAGTGGCCTGTATGGCGACATACGAGTGCAACGGTAAAACGCAAAATGTCGGCTGTATGGCGACATACGACCGAAAACGGTTAATCTTGAAAAGGGTAATAAAGATTTTTATGAAAGGGGTGAACTACCGTCTTTGGATACGCAAAATCAATTAAGCTAGGTATCCACTTTGAGAAAATTCATTTAGGCGATAATTATTGGTTAATTAAGGGATAATGTTGGTATTTAGCAAGTATTAAGGAGATAGCAACACAATTCAAAGGATAATTAGGGGATAACACTGAATTTGAATGAAGAAAAAGTCTGGAGTAGGGGACATTTTATTTAAGATCGTGATGAGATGTTTTAAAATTGAAAAGGAATAAAATCAGCAAAAATAAAAAAAACGTTTCTTTTTAATGAAAATGGAAAATGTAAGAAAAATCAAGTCTCAAAAATGTCGGTATGTTAGAATTGCCGCGGGTATTGAGAAATTTCAATTCAAATCATTCATGAATTGACTGTGACGATGTTATTAAATTCCTCAAGATTTGGAAGTTGATCCTTCTTCTACTTCAAATATTAAAAATTGCTGCTTGAAAGAGGCTTATGCAAGTAATCTTTTTCAAAGAATTCATTTTCTATGATACCACCATCATCATCATCATCATCAGAAGCCAACGATGGAGGGAATAAAATTCATTAAATTTCTTTTTTTATATATTCTTTATATATTCCCCGGATTTTATTCACTTACTTTACGTAATTTTTCACTCTTGAACATCTGATTGCGTTTTGGTGCCTGAGGAGATTGACATAACTTGCATATTTTGAAATCGTGATTTTTTTCTGGATTCATTATTTGGTTGCTTGCTTTTTTAATAAAGCTAAAATATACCTTTTCCAGGACAAAAATTGGATTGTATATATAGGCTAGTGACAATACCTTTTTGGGAAAAAAATTAATAGGCATGGACTAGCCGGAAAATTTAGATAAGGTTATAATTAAGAGAAAAACAAAAATTAAACACGAGATAAAGTAAAATGCAGAATACAGTGCGGGCG
This sequence comes from Dioctria linearis, assembly GCA_963930735.1. Classification (NCBI taxonomy): domain Eukaryota; kingdom Metazoa; phylum Arthropoda; class Insecta; order Diptera; family Asilidae; genus Dioctria; species Dioctria linearis. The sequence continues at coordinate 164,664,358 of OZ005744.1, forward strand.
GGAATGCAAAGGGATGCTAGGGGGTGCTAGGGGTTGAAACTAGTTTTTTGGTTGTAGATAATAGAAAAATCAAAAAACTTACATATAAGCATTTTTCCAAGAAAATGGCGAAAAGACGATTTTTCGGCTTTTTATTCTCTAAAAAAAAATAATACAAATTACATTTTATTTTGTTGAAGTATACATATTTTTTTTGCAATGAATAAGCATGACTTTTTTTGGAATCTGGGAAACAAGTGGCTTCCGAATTAAGATTTCTCGAAAAAGAACCAACATTTTCCACGGAAAACGTTTTTCCGGGCTCATTTTAACTGTTGAAATATATTGATGGTTTATTTTTCACAAAAGCGCTTAAAATTGAGAAAAACTAAAAAACTGACTCTTCGAATTCCGAATTTTTCATTATTTTTCAATTTTGTTGTTGTTAAATAAATAAAAAAATAATAAAAAATCTTTTAAGTTATGCATATAAAATTTACATAATTGTGAATCTGGAAATTAATATTAGAAAGGTACTTGGAATAGATTCTTATAAAAGGATCAAACCCTTCCCCCTCCCTAAAATGGTCGCTGTGGAAGGGAGGGAGAGGGGGTGAGTACAGAGGTCTGCCCAGGAAAGAAGCCGAGCTTGTTTTGGAGCAGTACCTATTGAGTCATCTAGTTGTGTAGAAGCATTTGAGCGCGAATCTTTCAGAAACCCACATGATGATCGAGCATCTACTTCCACTTCGATGGGCACGAAACAAGCCGAGTGCTCAAGTCGTAAGAAATCTGCAAACATTCGTACATTTGAATATATAAGATATAAGTAAAATACCCTTTTCGCAAGAGAAATTTTCATCCAATCAAAGAAAAAAAATTGATACAAGATAAACTATAGTCAGAAGGATTTTTGTGCAAACAAACTCCCGAAGACACCGATGCATTAATTATTAAAAATAATGCATTTGAACTACCAAAATACTATGAAAAAACTGTCGTCGACATGGGTGAAGATATTGATTTACTAGTACTTCTGTATCAATTAAATACAAATGGTCTCAGTATTTTTTTACACAAACCAGGCTCCGACAATGAATAGGATTCATTTTACACGTCTAATTGTTTCAAACAACAATCGTACACAAATATAACATCATTTCTGTACTATTTTTCGGGTTACGATATATGTAACTTCCGGGTTTTCTGGGAAAAAATAAATACAATAGTAAAATCATTATTGAGCGACAAAAATTTAACAAGCATAGCTCGTATTTTTTTTAAAAAAAGATGTATACAAATGAGCATTGTAAAAAACGGATCATAGCAGGTATTTACAAATGAAAAGAAATAACCGGAGCCAAATGCGAGTCGGACTCGGGCACGAAGAATTCCGAACCATCGTATAAAATTTAACACTATGTCCTTTTTATTTATTTTTTCAAATGAGATTAGGCGTCATGTGAAAAATAATGCTGTCATTTGAAAAAAAAATGCCTACTTTTACATATTCTGCCCGGTGACAGACAGATAATAATAAGATTGAACAGCCCCGAAAAAATCACGTTTCTTGTAGGGGGCCCCCTATAATTTTTAATTTTATTCTATTTTTAATATTTGTTGTTATATCGCCAATCGAAAAATACAGTCTCTGAAAATTTCAACTTTCAACCTATTACGGTTCATGAGATACAACGTGGTGACGACCAGACAGCGAAGACATAGTAATAGGGTTCCCGTGGTTACGCTGCAAATCGACCACATCTTTTACCCTTAAAATTACCTTCGGCCATACAGTAAAATTACGCGATGTTTTTTTATACCGTACTGTGCGAATCGGAAACAATATACCATTTTCTGTCTTTCATCCGGTATACAATCTGCGAGGGTTTAAGAGTGACATACATCGGCACGTCCGCAACTCTCCTCATTTCAGTAATTCCTTTCCCTTATTACTTCTTGCCATGTTTTGTTTTGCAGCATAAGGTATCCCCTGAGCTTGGCTTAATAATATTAAAAAAATAAATAAGTAAATTAATTAATTAACTAAGATTCGAGCATTACCAACTGGCAACCAACAAATCTACTTTCAAATTGGAAAAACTTCCCCCAACTGATATAGCAACTGCTCAGCAATTACTTACCAATTGCAAACTCCTAGTTATTTGAATAACGATCCCGCTAACAAAAAAGGTGTGCAATGGGACTAGAACGACACAGTGTGTCGCAAAATTATTTTTTTAATTTAGATCTTAGAATAGGTAGCCCATCTATTAGCGTCATTACAAAAATACGTCTTTGTTCTTTCAAACGCAGTCAAGTTCATGCAAATCGTATGACAAGTTTTTTAATGACTGTATGTTTGGTGCTCATGTCATAAAACATAATAGAACACAGATCAAATACCAAATTTTGTGTTAAATTGGAGAAAAGATTTACTGAGATGAGTGATTGTATGATTCGTACACAAGTTTATACGTGGTTTAAACGATTTAAAGATGGTCATAAAGATTTAAAGGATGATCCAAGACCTGGACGTCCAGAAGCTGCCTGAATTAGTTGAAAAAGTTCGTGAAATCGATGCTATCGAGGGATATTTTACTGTGAGAATATTGGCAGAAGAATTAAATACAAGTAAAGAAACTATTTATTTGGAGAAATTTAACTGAATATTTGAGAAAACAAAGGTCTTTGTATGAATATTCAGCAGGACAGCAGCTGTTTGTATTGCACGATAATGTACCACCACACAAGACCTTAAAATTTCGTAAATTTTTAAATAAAAAACAAGTTTGTGTTTTCAACCAGCCACCATATTTACCTGATCTATCACCATATGACTATTTTCTATTCCCCGTAAACTGAAAATTGCAATGAAAGGAGCATTTTATGAAGATGTTCCATTCCTGCAAGCAGCCGTCACACAGGTATTAGAAAGAACATTCCGGAAAATGACATAACAAATGTATGCATTCCTTGATCATTGTAAACGCTGTATTGAGTCAAATGGAACCTATTTTTAATAAATATCAACTTTCAAATATAATATAATATGTGCTTTGTTTTATATATAAAAAGTTCAATTATTTTTGCGACACACCGTGTAGTTCAAGAGTGGAAACATTGCGGCCCACGAGGTGCAGGCAACCCTTTGACCTGACCCTTGACGTTATCAGAAATTTTAATAAAAATATTTCTAAGGACTACTAATGACTAGTCATTAATGTTGGTTTTATTTTTTTTCCCTTAATTTCTCCAACACAAAAATTGTTCGTCTGCTGTTTTGTTTTTATACATTTTTTTGCGAATTTTCCGTAAATTGTGATGAAAACTCTTCTGCAAAATCAGTTACTATTCGCTATATTGTCGAAAAAATTTGGATTGTACCATGAAAAATATAGTTCCCATAGTAACGCACTACTCTTTTTTTCTAATACTTATTTATTACAGTTTTTACTTCCAAGTTGCGCACTTGAAAATTATTTTTGCAAAAACGTTTATTGAAATTTGATAAAATTCTTTTGTTTTGATTGAAAATTTGTAAAATTACCAAAGTAATCTTCTATTTCATGTTCGGATATAAAAAGTTGTGAATTATTTACCTTTTATTTCAAAATTAGTTTGAATTTCGTATTTGCTTTCCTTGTAATTTTTAACAGTTCAATAAATGACAGCAGCCATGAAAAGAAAACTGGAGTCGGAATATAGAAAACTCAACAGTGCATGGTCGGAAAAATATTTTGTTATTCAGCAAAATAGTGGCGTTTTGTCACCATGAATATTATAAAATTCGGGGAAAAATTCGATTGGAAAAACTCGAGTCTCTCAAACGAGAATTAGTCTCACAGTAAAAAGTATTTTCAGAAAAATTAACAAAGCTATGGTATCCCTAGAAATTAGCTATAATATTTCACTTTTGATTGCCAAATCATCTCATCCATTTACTGAAGGAGAGTTTATAGAAAAATGTTTAATAACTGTATCAGAACAAATGTGTCCCGATATTACGAAAAAGTTCGAAAATCTTTCATTGCGCAAAACGACAACATAGAAAAGTGTATCTGACCTAGCAGAAGAAATTCGTACACAGATTAAGGAAAAATCGAAAACCATTTTATATATTTCTCTTGCCGTAGATGAATCTACTGACATTTCATCAATAGCACAGTTCATGATTTTTTTTTTCGGATTTTAAACTATTAAAATTTTCCGTGTAGTTTCTATTGAGAATGACTTTGTTCCTTTAAGCTCGGACTTAGACGCCTTTCATAAATGGTGGTCGATAATTTTTCTTCCTTTACACATTAGTAAGTGTACTACTTTAAGAGAAAGGACATGGACCTTGTGGGCGCCAACTTACTAATACAGTTAAAATAAATAGTAATATCTCAAAAAACTCAAAACGCTCTCCATTTACTATCAAAACGTAAGGGGGATTCGGACGAAAACTGCACATATCTTCAAAACCTCTGTTGCAAATTGTTTTGATATAGTTGCTTTCACTAAAACTTGGCTGCATCATGGCTTTCGCGATGCTGAAATCCTTGACAATTCTTATCAAGTTTTTAGAAGAGATAGACATACTGATTCTGAAGTGGCGGTGGCGTACGAGGTGCTTGTAAAAACCACATTAATTGCAGTCAAATTGAGCTTCCCAATTTCTCAAACCCTCTCGACATCGAACTTATCGCTCTCAAGTTGTTTCTCTTAAAATATGACTTATATTTACATAATTTGTTGCTACATTCCTCCTGATTCCGCAAATGTTGTTGATGACAAAAGTCAGAATATTTATGACCTACTCATTTTAACATCTAGTTTTATCCATGGTAAAATGAAACCTCTAGATGAATTTACTACTTATTGGTGTTTTTAACTTACCCAATATTCAATGGGTACCTAATGAAGATGACGATGACTATCTTCAACTTAATTACTTGACATCAAGGGAATCACTTTTCCTTGACACTATTTCATTTCTTGGTCTCAGCCAAATCAATAATGTTATGAACGACATGGATAGGCAGTTAGACCTGGTATTTTTTTATTGACGCGGGTAGCTTATTAGTTGAGCCTAGCCCAGTTATAGTGTCTACTCTTGACAAATACCACCCCGTCTACTAATTACATATTACTATGAAACCGAAAACTTAACAAACTGTGACGAAACACAATTCTTCTTCAATTTTAGAAAAGCTGACTTCTCGGAACTTTCTAGTAGACTTACCTCTATTGATTTCAACACATTGCTGTCTTGTAATAGTGTTGATGAAGACGTTTCTAAGTTTTACATAATTCTTTTCGATTTATTTTCATCTTGCGTTCCCAGCGAGCGTCAGCGGTTGACTAAAACATCACCGTCATGGTTCAATAAAGAATTGAAACGTCTTAAGAATAGAAATAATAAACTGTGGAAAAGTTATATGCGGGACAAAGACATTATAAGTCACAACAATTTCCTCACATCATATAATGAGTTCAAAGAGCCTTCCTCCATACTTTGTGATGAGTATATTCAAAGCATGCATGCTATATTATTCAGTAACCAACAGATATTTTCTAAGTTTATTAAAATGAAGAAAAAAACAGAAAACTATCCCAATACAATGAAGTACAAAGACTCTGCTAGCGATGATTCGTCTGAAATTTGTAATATGTTTGCCTCTTTTTTTGACAATGCCTTTGCCTCGTCAAATTTTCAACCTCAAAATAGCAAGTTCAGTCATATGAATGACTCTCATAATGTTTCATTCACTATCCCTTCAATTACATAAGAGGATATACTCATTCATATTAATGGGTTTCCAAATGACTTCACAACGGGTCCGGATGGGATCCCTCCAGCCTTTTTTAAGTCTTGCTGCCTTTCTCTGATAGCTCTGTTGAGAATTATTTTCCAAAAATCGCTCGATAGTGGTTGTTTCCCACAGCTATGGAAAAATTCCTTTATCATACATATCCACAAAAAAGGTAGTAAAAATTATATTTCTAACTATAGGCCTATTGCAAAATTATCTTGCATGCCCAAATTATTTGAATCTATAATTTCTTGTCAACTATCAACCTCCTGTAATAATTTACTCTCTTCAAACCAACATGGGTTTATTTCGGGCAGGTCTACAACCACCAACTTGTTGGAATTTGTCTCAGATACCATTGGCGGATTTGCAAAAGGCTACCAGACAGACTGTATTTCTACAGACTTTAGTAAAGCGTTCGACAAGTTATCTCACTCCGTGATACTCTTTAAAATGGAAAAGAACGGATTTCCTCTAACATTTCTTAAATGAACGGAGTCTTGCTTAGATAACAGAACATATCAAACCAAATTTCGACATTCCATCTCAAAAGTCTTGAAAGCTTCGTCTGGCGTACCTCAAGGGAGTCACTTAGGCCCCTCGTTCTTTATTCAGTCTATTGATAACATTGTCTCTGTTGTGAGGTACTGCCAGGTCTTAATTTATGCTGACGATATTAAACATTTCGCCCAGATTAAAATTTTAACAATTATGAGCAGGTACAGAGTGACCTTCACAGATTTTACGATTGGTGTAAAAGCAATAACTTGACACTCAATATAGACATATGTGATGTTATGGCTTTCCACAGAAATCAGAAACCAATTTCTTACGATTATGTGTTCTCGAACTCCTCGATTGGCCGTGTGGGTGCTGCTTGTGACTTGGGTATCAAATGTAACCATAGATTGAATTTCATCTCCCATATAAACTACATGGTTTCAAAGAGTAGTTCTATGCTGGGATTTATAAAACGTTGGTCCCGAGAGTTTTCAAATCCTACCATAACATTGCGTTTGTACACTTGCTTTGTGAGACCACTTCTTGAGTATGCTAGCCAGGTCTGGTCTCCATTTTATGGTACACGCATCGACCGTATCGAGTCTGTTCAGCGGAACTTCCTACGATTTGCTCTCAGGCATCTACCCTGGAATAATTCTTTAATTCTTCCACCCTACGAGGATCGCTTGAAGCTTTTGAATATGCACTCGCTTGAGACACGTCGCTTGGTTGCCGATGTAACATTTGTGCATCAACTCTTAAACGCGAATATTGATTCTCTATTGTTACGTAACAAAATCTCTTTCCGTGATAGTAGGCACAATTTGAGAAGGCTACCTCTGTTGCATTTTAACTCCTCAAGGTTTAACTTTAGCATGTATGATCCTGTTAATCGGATGTGTATTACTGTTAATAATATGGCTGAGCAGTTTATTCTTGACGTTTCTAAGAAAGTTTTAAAAAAACGTTTATATAATATTTAATCTTTTTGTTTAATGTTTTTGTGCATTGCTTGTAATTTTGTCCGGTGTTCGGTTTATGTTTATGTTAACACAGCGAGCTTGTGTTAAGCTGGTTATGATAGTCTATCCTTTTGGATAGTAAGGCAGCCTTGATAGTTCTAAGTGGCCCTCGAATAATATCTAAACTATCGGGGAACTGCAGGTCGTCTGTGGACTAGCTGTGTATGCACAACCAGGTATCCCTTCAGTCAGTGGGTTCTTTCCTGGTCACATTGCCAGCTCGGGTATAGAGTCTCTCAGCAAAGCGGATGTTAGTAGGAAGCATCAACGGAGATGGGATCACTTGAGCCATTTCAGGTACACACAATTTTTTCTTGATAGACCCAATAGGAATTTCTCGGGTTTTCTCTGGGAGCTCGGAAGGAAGGAAGCAATACAGAACTGTGATTGGCATCATTATCAGCCACAGTTCGCTTCACGCTCATCTAATAAGGATGGGAGTTGTTGATAGCCGTGAGTGTCTGTCCTGCCTGGAAGGAGAGCCTGAGACAACCGAACACTTTTGGCTGGATTCCATTAACAACGCCGACGCCGGCGTGGTCGTCGTCGTCAAACGCCAAACAAAACACCGGGTAGGTTACATTAACATCTGCTCCGGGTGTAGCGCCATACATAAAATTTCAATGACATTTGAATGTTGTAATTTTTTACAACTGTGCTGAATGAAAAATTGTAAATTTATTAATTGTAAATTGTATAAATTAATTATCAAATGGATCTTGTGCCATATAATTATTTTAATAAACTCCTTTTACTTATGTGCGCTTATATGGCATATTTGAAGTTTATTGTGCTATGTGAAAATGTAAAGAAGAAAAGAATTTGGAAGAGAGAAATTTTCACGAAAGAAAATTGCGAAAATCATGGATTCTTTTCGAAAGTGTTCCAGATTATTAAAGACCGTGATGAACAACAATTTCGAAAGGCTATTCGTATGGGCGTGGAACAATTTAATCTACTCTCTTCATAGCTAAAGGGAAGATTGACGAAAGAATCGCCACGGAGGGCAATTGAATCCGAATGTCGTTTAGCGTAAGTTATAAAGTGACAAAATGCGAAAAGTTTTAAAATAACTTACAGATTTTCTAACTTCACAGATATTTATCGCAAGGCTCTAGCTGGCAAATGCTTTCTTGGGCTTTTCGGTTAGGTACATCACGAGTGTGGAAAATAATTTTGTAGACTTGCGAGGATATTTGAGAAGAACTACATGGAATAGATATTGCTTCGCCTAATGAGGACGAATGTAGAAAAATTTCACAGGACTTTTACAAAATGACAGGCCTACCTAATTTTGTGGAAGCATATACGGATCAAGTGCCCTCCACTGTCTGGTTCAATGTACTACAATTATAAAGGCTACAGTAGTATTGTATTATTAGCTGCATGTGACACTAGTTAATGTTTCACGGCAGTTGATATGGGAGCATGGGGGAGCCAAAGTGACGGTAGAGTTCTTAGTGGTAGCACCTTTGGCAGTCAAGTGCTGAATGAAAAGATTAACTTCACCCCACCGCAGACTTTTCTGAATTCAAATATAAAATTTCACTTTTATGTTGTAGGAGATGCTGCGTTCCTATTAAGAAGGAACCTGATGAGTCCATATCCAGGTCGGTTGCTTCCTTCAGACAAAGAAATGTTTAATAAGACTCTTAGTAAAGCAAGAGTTAGAATCGAGAACACCTTCGGTATAATGACAGCTTGATGGCGAGTCTTATTAAATTTAATCAACTGCTTTCCAGAAAACGTCGAAACGTCATTAAAGCAGTAGTGGTTTTGCATAATTTTGTGAAGATGCCTGATGGAGAATATTGTCCGGATAAGTTTGTGGACCGTTTTGAAAATGGCGTATTCAAAGAGGGACTTTGGAGAAAAGAGGTGCCGCCTCTATCTCAACAAAAATGACGAAGGCTTTTCAATGCCCCCTGTAAAGCTTTTGACCTGAAGGATGCACTAAAAGATTATATAAACTCTTAATATTCACTATTGAAATAAAAGAACATTTTAAATTATACATATTTTTTATTTATTTTTTATTTTCTTCAATCTGAATTTTAATCTCATTGTGAACAGCTGTCAAAACTCGCATTTGCAGATTTGCAAATCTCTCGAATGACAGATTTGCATGTTCAACTTGAACGCTCACGCTATTAAAAAATGAACGCACCTCACTGCTTCCACTAGAGCCTACAGAGAAAGCATCTTTGGCCAATCTCATTAGCTCCTGCATATCTTTTCGAGCTTCTTGGACAAGCTCCTCCGTCGGCTTCCGTTTTTTGGTGGAAGAACTCACGCTGAAATTTGCGGATGTTGCAGAAGTTGAGGTAGAGGGCCTTCTCTGATGGTCAGAAAAAATCGAAGAGTCGTCGAACTCAATGAAGCTATTAAAAGGGTCTTCATCGGTACATTCCCAGTGTTCCATTTCCGTCGGCTCCTCAACATCTACTTGAAAATTACTCACGGTCCTTCAGAAAAAGTGAAAGAATTATTATAATTAAAAGATTTGGAATAATATAGCAACAAATAGCGCTAAATGGATTATCTACCTTGGATTTGCAAATTCGTAGTCATCCAAGAATCACATGAGTTGGAAAAATTTCCACTCATGTTTTGGGGAATGTGACGCATCTCCGGATTTGCCCTTGTTTGTTTTTTTCTCATTCGAGTATCTATCGCCCAAGCTTTTCCATCGCGCTTTTAGCTTTTCTACTGAAAAATGTTCATAAATAAACAAAAAGAACACAAAATTGTATCCTAATAATGAATTTACCTGGAACTTTTATTTGGGTAGATAATTCTACCCACTTCTTTTATTTAAATCAACATTTTTGTAGCTGTTTTTTTTTTTTTTTTGAAAATAAAATCATTTATTTTCTCGTAAAAGATTTAGATCTGCCGTATTGGCAGCAATGGAGCGCCAGCGTGGGTAATGTGATGCATTTCATACATGCAGTACTGTCCCTAAATATTTTTCACATCAAACGACGACCACACCCGGCGGCGGCGTTTTTAATGTAATCTGGCCTTTTCTGTGTGCCTTGGCCCGAAGCGGGCTGGACACTCTAGGGCAGGGATGCCCAACCCGCAGCTCGCGAGCCACGTGTGGCTCGGCTCATTTTATCAACTCGGGCATGAAATGTCTAAAAAATTATTTGCTCTATAAAATACAATACCGCTGTTAATGGCCATAATTATTCAGAAATTTCTTTAGTTTAATAAATATGTGCATAGAAGAAACTACATTAAATGTAGATATTAATTTGGTAGATTAGTTGTATAGTTTTCGGTTTTATTAAATTGTTACGCCACTGACCAGAAATATTTTCGATTCAAAACTGCATCACCGGAAGTGTTCGTCCTGACGTTGCTTGCCGGTTTGTTGATGCGTGTGCCGTTTGTCAGTCAGTAGCTACGGAGAGGGCAGTGAGATATGTAGGTTCGTTGAGTTTGGAACACGTTTATAATCAGCAATACTGGTAACCCGAATATTCGGAAGGTATGTATCTAGCCATCAATAAGATGAATTTCATGCTTGTTGTGCACTGATAAGAAGAAGAAGATGAAGAGTAAATTATTTGTGAAAATGTCAAATATGTTGTGAAGTGTGTAGTGCAAATTTCCGGAATTTAAAATTTGAATATCTTTGAAACCATAAGTTTTCGCTCAAAACTATTTTGATATTCGTGATTTGCGAGTAAATTAGCACTAGTGAGCACAGTTTGAAGAAAATTGGAGATTGGCAACGGATGTAAACATGTTCCATTTTTTTTATGCATTTTAAGAACAGAACAAATGTATTTGTCTGTTTTGTGATTCAATAGTTATTGTTGAGAAAAAATGCAACATAGAACGACATTTCACAACAGTTCACAGCAATTTAAGAAAATTGTTATGGTCGTAGCGTATTGCATGTAGCAAATGGCTACACTGAACAAAGTATACATGGGCGGCCCATAGCCACATAAACGCGAAGAAAGACGCGCTGTGTACCGACGAGAAAAGAAGAAGAGTAGGAGAGTACATTTTGTGCTTTGACGTGTGGCACGAGGTGAAAAAGAAAAGAAATCCGAAAAAATCTATTTAGAAAAACGAGATGTAAAAAGTTTTTTTGGCATTCTGAAAATTATAAGCGAAGACAAAAAAATATTAGTGGAATTGGCTAGTTACAGCGTCTGTTCGAAAATAATTATAAAAGATTAGGTGCTGAAAAGGTTACCAGCCAAGAATTATTGCAATTTCCTTGGTATCAAGTATTAATTTTGTTGCGCTTTTTCTTGGACACGAGATCAATTTTCAAGCATAATCCCCAGATGAGCGACTACAATTTTAACAAAAAGTATATTTACCTCACAATATAACTCGCGGTTTTCCTTACAATTTGGGGTTTTTTTTCAAGAACTGGTAGATTGAACCGGAAGCATCTGGAGTTCGAAATTTTTGTTGCCAAGATACAAACTGTTAATGCGAGTTTGAGGATACTGCAAATTATTGCAACTCTACGACGTCTTTTGGAATTGAATTGTTAATCTACCTTAGACCCGAATAGAATATGTGAATTCGAATCCGGCCTGGAGAAGGAATCATTTGTGAGAATCTGGCGTATATTGGCTGATCTGCTGCATTAATTACATTTCGGTGTTCACTAATCGATTTGAAACCCCAAATTACTTGGAGTTATCACCAATTTGAAGATTTTGATCGGGTTTATACTTCAATCCACCAATTGAATTCATGAAGGTGGAGTTTTATTTATCTACCTGAAGACCGAAGACTTTACCACTTCCACCTAGTAGCTGGGAGCGTTTATTATGGCGAAGAATTTGTTTCGAGACCTCACTAGATGACTAACTGAACCGATTGAATAGGCGTGCTGCTATCATTTAGGTAGAATAGTTTATGCGAGTATCAACTAGCTCAAGTAGTATAGTATTAAACTAGGCTAGTACCAGACATGGCCATTCGTTTTTTGTTTTTGTAAATTTTGTTGTTTGAAAACATAATTCAATCCTTCGCATGGATTCGTTCCATTCATTGTTTGAACAGTGGCACAGCGGAACATCCACGGAGGCGCCTCTGCGGGGGATTCCAATTAACGAAACATGTAAGTCAGTGCCTTTTACCATTTCTGTTAAAAAAAAAAATGTTTTTTTATATATATTTATTCATACTGATATTATTTTGCTTGAAAAGAAATTTATCGGTTACATATATTTATTAATAGTTATATACCATGAACTGCATATTAAAATTGCATTAAGTTATGAGTAGGATCTAAAAATTGATTGAACGGAGTTTCTCTGGTTGGAGAAAGGTTTTCCCTAGTTCGGGGTCAGACCATTTGATAGTTTTCAAATAATTAAGAAATTGTTGTACGATGCTACGCTAGAATTCTTATACTTTAGTGATCTACATATATAACTGAAAGAGGCGGAATACTTAAATTAGAACATATATGTATATATAGAATAATTTAGATGATTGAAGTCTTAAATATAACCATTTTTTTTTGTACATACTTGATTGACAGCTTAGTATTTCCATATACGTTAATGAGTTTACCTCGAAGACTTTTCTCCAATCTTTCAATTGCAGTATGAAGCTTAATAGGTTTATAATAAAGTTTTGATTTAAAAAAAGGAGTAGGTGCTATAGGCCTATGAATAATTTAAACAGGCAGTTTCAGAGAATATTCACTCTTCAAATTAAAATAGTTCTGCTTAAATCCGGGGAAAACTCAGGTGCATTCAGAATGATTCGGAGTCCGAACAAAGCGATGACAGATTGAAACTATATCATTCGGCCCGAGAAAAAGAACGACATGAATTGAAAAAAGAATCATTCTGACCGAGAAAAGGAACGCGGCATCAGAGAACAGTTAAAAGATGATTTACAAAAATGTGTTTTTCTAAGTTTACAGTGTGATGAATCAACTGTAATCTAGTAGAAGTAATTATTTTTATCAGGTTGATTTTCAACGTTTGCTCAGCAAGCGATGATATACTCTCAGTTTTGCCATTAAAAGGGAATACACGTGGGTCCGACATACCTATACCACGTTATTAAAAATCTTATTACAGAAATATATCTTTCGCGTCCAAAACTTGTATCCATAACAAGAGATGGCGCACCTGCCATTATTGGATCTGCTGTTGGCTTCATTACGTTTTGTAAAAACGATGCTGAACCTCCAATTTTTTTTTACTACCACTGTATCATACATCAATTGGTATTATGTGCAAAAGTCCTCCATTATTAACATGTAATGAGAGTTGTTCTAAAAATTGTCAAATCTATTCGTGCTAGACCACTTCAGAGCAGGTTTTTCAAAAAACTGACCGATGAACTTAATGCTGTGTATGGAACTTTAATGTTCATTAGGTGGCTTAGTAAGGGAAAAGTCCTAGAACTGTTTTTAGAGCTTCTTCCAGAGATAAAAGAGATAAAACAGTTTGTAGAGTATACATAACAACTAAAATGAATATATAATGAAGTTCAAGATTGACTTCAGGGAAAAGGAAAAACTATTATTAAATTAATAGGAAGTATCAACGCATTGAAATCAAAATTAAATTTGTGGACGGCCATTTTACTAATTTAGGGTACTACGTTAAAAAATATGAGAAAATCGAATCAAATAAATATTTTGAATCTCTCAATGAGCTCAAAAATGAATTTGAAATTAAATTTTCTGATTTTCGTAAAATTGAGCCAATTGCTTCTGAACAGAATACAACGGTGTGTTGCATTAAGTTTAAATTAACGATGAACCGAAACTCAACAGTGTGTTGAGTTAAGCTTACTTTCCTTGGCTTATCCTCTTACCACTGGCGGGGGATAAATAAGCGCTGGGATGTTTGAGAAGTGGTTAAAAATAAAAAAACTCAACGTACTCGGTAATACTAATTTAATCATACACAGGTATAGGCTATTTATAATAAAGCAAAAATGGTTACATACCAATAATAACAAAATTGATTTTAAAAGAAATAATTTCTACATAATTGAAAAGGATATGACATGACAGATACCTACATACAGACTTAATCAAATTTAATAAAAAAAAATTGATTGATTTTGACAGGAGTTAGCTCAAAAGAAGCGGAAGGATTCAAGGATCATAAGTATAAAATATTTTCCACAAGGACTTCGTGGTTTACGAAAGAGACGCAAATAGGCGATAGTATAATTAACTAAAAATTTAAGGATCGTCTTCTGCCATTTTGTCGGGAAAACGTGGATCCTTTCCGAAAATTCCTTCAGATATATGTTAGTCTGGGACCCTTGAGTATCTTAATGTCGATGCCTCACACCTATATGTGGTTGCTAAGTGTTTTGTCTGCCGTTGTTGTTGCGCAATTATTTCAACATAGATTAATATGAATACAAGTAAAAATTAATTTCTACATAGCAGAGCTAGCAGATTAAAGAAAAAAATATATATGGTCAGCTTTTTGACTGACCTGGTAAACCAAAGAAAAAGTGCTCGTACATACATATGTATGTAGTGTATGTAGAAATGGAATGAAAAAACGTAAACACATTTTTTTTCATACTGTGAATCAATGCAATCGCTTTATGTTGTAAAAGCTATTTTTAGGTCATGATTGCATTGATTCTAATTATGACGGTAAGGAATTTTTATTAATTGTTCATGGGATGAACATGTTGGGGCCGGGCGGATGCAAGAACCTTGTCAAATTGTTGCTGAATTGAAGGCTGAGAATCTGCCTGTGTGCTAGGTGAGGAGGGTTGATTTTCATCCTTCTTGTAGGTTTTGAATAACCACTTAAGTTTGCTCCAGTATTTGTAAACGCAAATGCCTAGTAGAACCAAGCCGAAAAGGCTTGTCGTCGCAGCTGTATGTACTGCTAATGCCTTGTGTATTGTTTGGGTGTATGGTGGCTCTGGTGCTAGCGTATAATCCATGATCTGTTGATTTGGATGAATTGATACTCCAGATTGGAGAATGTGAGAGACCTCTGTGGTGTTGATCTCTGTTATTACCGGAGATGTTTGCTTTATGTGACTCGTGAAAACCTCAAATTGTTGATCTATCGCAGTTTTCAGGGATATTTCTTTTGTTTTTAATGAGCAGTCCTCCTGAAGGTGGATGATGCCAGTGGCATTAAGAAGCAATTCTTTTCTTTTTCCGTTGCAGAATATTGCTACAATCTTGGGCTCCTTGGTGATGTATGGCGAGGTATTTTTCATCATCAATGCCTTCCAAACAGCTCCAGTCAGTTGAACCTTCCGCATTTCACAAATAGATGCAGTATGGCGATTGTAAAGCTCGTCAACAATACAGGATGGACTGTCATCAATGCTATGAATAAATATCGGAGCGCAAAGATAGCTGTGATTACCTATCATTGTACACGATTTCAACTCTTCCTCTTTTAAGTTAAAGTAGATAGAGTTGGTGATTATAGTTGACAGCAAAAGTGGATAGTTTCAGGTCTATAATAGCAAACGAATTGTTATTGATCATTTGTGGTATTGGTGTAACATGCATGAGCTCATATGCATTTCTTTCTATTATGTTCAGGTAGCCATACAGTTTCAATGTATTGTTTTCTGCCTCGATGTTTAGTCGAGGTTGAGCTCTTTCTGATATGAGGAGATTAGAGCCTAGCCTAATTGAAGTATCCTCTATTGCCCTTTTGATTTGATTTGGCGTAATAAAGTCTAGGAGATGACCGCGTTGGTGAATGGCATCCAACCAGGGTTTGTATTTCTCTGCTAACTCATCATAGTAATCTTCAGCGCTGAGATAGGTGGATATGACCTCAATGCTGATCCTGTTGTGGTCGGCCTTACTGAATCATGTAGCCATTTCATTAATTGAGGCAATGACTTGAGACAATCGTGAGTCGAGCTGTTTTAGCCTTCGCCAATGATGTAGTTAGATTGGTTGATTTTGGAGTTAATGAGTAATACCTGTTGGTTATTTGTTTGAAGAAGGCCTTCCTGATTATGCTGCAGTAATTCTAAGTCTGTATAAACCTTGTCACTGACCCCAAAAATGCTTGTTAATACATCTTCGAGTAGACCTCTCCTTCCTCTAGACTTACGCTGGGCTAGTTGAATGATTTCATCAGTGGCTTTCGTCGGATTTTGCCTTCTTGCTGACATATGTTCAAAAAGTATACCACAGTGAGTGATGTCAGTAAGAGTCTTAGTTTTCTCGCACATAACTCTTATTTGGGTCCAGGTTGTGTCTATGATTTTTCGATCTTCTTCTTACTTCGCTTGTTGGAAAGGTAATCTGAAGCCTAAGGTTTCCCCGTTTGATTTGTGCAGAACCCAAGTTCGCGATATACAAACCAGTTTTGGGTTGAAAAATTTCATAACTCTGGCCAAAAACTGTAGCTATCCAGTATAGTACTATAAAAACCGAGTGTAGTAGCTTAGTAGCCCACGTGCAGGGTGCAATCTTAATTTCCTTCCTTTTGGTGAGTCTGGTGAATCGTCTGCTTTGATTTTTATTGTACATGTTTAATGGCTGATAAAAGTGCTCTGATCTAGACCAAAGTTCTGGTTCAGGCTGAATATTGCTGATATGTAATCTCCTGCGAGTGGTGCCTGCCTTATGCCTTGGGTTAGAAAGGGTTGTCAATGTGGCAAGAGTTTTGAGCTTAGGTGCTCTTGACCAATTGTATGTATCGATGGGGAGCTGACAAAGCTTGTTGAGCGGACGCTTCTTTATGTCGTTTTTGTATTTGACTGACACAACCCGGACGATACTATCTTCTCCTGGGTGAAGTTGCACAATTCGACCTAGTGACGATCTTTGTGGTGGTAAATTGTCGTCTTTCACTAGTACCAGCTCGCCGATTTCAGGATTATTGCCTTCGGTTTTCCACTTGCTCCTTTGTTGTAGCAAGGACAAATATTCTTGCGACCATCTATTCCAAATATCTGTGGTTTGGTAACTAACTTCCACCTCTGATGAACCTGCGTGTTGCTTATATCGGGCTCTGGTGGTGCTATTATCGGTCGACCAATCAAAAAGTGTGGCCTGGTGTTAATGATTCTAAGTCTGTGGGATCACTCGACTGTTGGCAAATTGGTCTTGAGTTTAGACAGGCCTGAACTTGGTACAATATCGTGCTAAATTCTTTGTATGTTAGCAGTGTTTCGCCTAGAATTTCCACTCTGTCCCGTCATTTGCTAGAACCTCTGCAGCTTGTCTAGTGGAGTGATCAATTGCAAGCTTCAGCTCCTTGTTCATTTTGTTTCGTGCGCCAACAAAATTCGTTCCATTGTCACTGTATATTTCCCTGCAATTTCCCCGGCGTGCAACAAATCTTTTATATGCCGCCGCAAAGCCATCTGTAGTAAGATCACTGACTAATTCGAGGTGAACTGCGTTGGTCACCATACATATAAATAGGGAGATATAGGCCTTTATAGTTTTGGTGCCTCTTCTTTTTGACAATTTTGTTAGGAAGGGTCCAGCATAATCAACCCCACAGTGGGAGAATGGTGGGGAAGGAATTATTCTTACAGCTGGTAGGTTTCCCATGAGTTGCTGGGTAGAGTTCTGCCGATGTCTCAAGCATGTTATGCATCTATGTATTCTGGCTTATACCCTACTTTTGGAATTTATTATCCAGTATTGCATTCTTAGGTAGTTTAGATAAAGCTGTGTGCCGCCATGTAGAGTCTGGAGATGCGCATGGTCAATGAGGAGGTTAGTTACATTGTGGTTCTGAGGAAGTAGAACTTGATGCTTTGCGTCGGCTGAGAGGTTGGCATTCTGTATCCTACCTCCTACTATTAGAACTCCCTCTTGGTGAACAAATGGACGAAGTGAAAGTACCTTGCTTGAATTCTGCAACCGGTCCCCCTGTTTTAGGGTGTTTATTTCTTCAAAGAACGATTCTTGCTGCACAATTTTGACTATGCAGCTTTTAGAGATTCTTAATTCTTCTGTGGACAGATGCTGAATCCTTCTTTGGGCCTTTGGTAGCCTGCAGTTATTGATGAAACGTTGACAGTATGCTATTACTCTTACTTGATGAGTTAAGGTAGAGCAGTTAGTTATGTCTGAGAATTTTACTGCTGCATGTAGAACCTTTATCGTCCTTTTGACTTCTTCGTTCGTTAGGATGTTAAATTTCCTTGAAGGCTAAGCTTCTGGTGATTTTGCAAGCCAAGGCGGGCCTTTCCACCATGTACTGTGTGCAATGAGCTTACGTGGATTAGTACCCCTCGAAGCTACGTCTGCTGGATTTTCTTGAGATGAGACATGTTTCCAAATTTTTGTCAAAAAAAGTCTTTGAATTTCCGATGTCCTATTCGCAACGAAAGTGTGAAGAGTATTTGGGTCCTTTGCGATCCATGCCAAAACTATTTCAGAGTCGCACCATGCAAATACCGTAGGCGAATTTATTTTTAAGGCAATGATGGTGGATTTGAGTAGTCGTGCTAACATCAAGGCACCGCAAAGTTCCATGCGTGGTAATGTTATTTTTTGTTTTAGCGGTGCTACCTTAGTTTTGGCCGTTAGTAGTGTCGTATGGGTTTTTCCGAATGAGTCCGTTGTGCGGAATATATGACTGCT
This sequence comes from Dioctria linearis, assembly GCA_963930735.1. Taxonomy (NCBI): domain Eukaryota; kingdom Metazoa; phylum Arthropoda; class Insecta; order Diptera; family Asilidae; genus Dioctria; species Dioctria linearis. The sequence continues at coordinate 164,683,224 of OZ005744.1, forward strand.
GCGTAACCCTTTTCCGAGGCATCACAAAATCCGTGAAGCTGCAATTGCTGACCCACACGGTATTTTATCCCGCGCGGTATTCTAAGCGATTGTATTTCATGCAGTTCACTTTCTAAGTTCTTCCAAGACTTAACAATTTCAAAGGGCGGCTGTTCGTCCCAATCTGTGCCAGTTCTACAAAGAGCCTGCTTTATTAAGCTGGCGTTTAATGTCACAGGAGACAGCCATCCTAAGGGATCAAATATGGTGGCAATTTTAGATAGCATAGCTCTTTTTGTCAGAGTTGCATTGGAACCTTCAAGTTTCAATTTAAATTGCAGTTCATCTCGTTTGGGATTCCAATAAATTCCTAAAGCCTTTATTGTGTCAGCTTCCTTTATTTCAAGAATCCCCTTTTCTATTATATCTTCGGGGATATCACTCAAAAGTCCCTCATCATTCGACGTCCATTTTCTAAGATTGAATCCTTTTTTCTTTAGTAACAAATTTATTTGCCTTTGTAACTCACGGGCTTCTTGTTTTGTGTTTGCGCCTGTTAACATGTCGTCTATATAGAAGTCGGAATTTAGAACTTTCCGCCCAATAGGAAGCTGGGTGCCTTCATCTTCTGTCAGCTGCTTGAGAGTTTTGACTGCGATATATGAGGCAGGACCAGTTCCGTATGTTACTGTATTTAGTGTGAATTCTTGGATTGGCTCCCCTGGTAGCTGTCGCCAAAGTATCCTTTGATAATCTCTATCCTCTTTAGCGACGCTGATTTGCCTGAACATTTTCTCAATATCGGCTGTATAAACGTACCGATGTTTTCTCCATCTTAAAAGTATTTCTGAAAGATCCTGCTGAATCTTTGGCCCACTGTGTAGTAAGTCGTTAAGGCTATATCCAGATTCAGTTTTGCACGATGCATCAAATACAACGCGTGTTTTGGTAGTAGTGCTGTCCTTTTTAAACACGGTATGATGTGGCAAGTAATATATCATAGATACATCTCCCTTATATGGTTTTGCTGGGCTCATATGCCCCAAAGCCAGATATTCCTTCAAAAAGTTGTTGTATTCAATTTGCTAGTCTGGATTTTTGCTTAATTTCATCTCCATCTGGATTAGGCGGGCAATGGCTACCTTTTTAGATTGGCCTAACTGTCCCTTATCTTTTTTAAAAGGCAATTGTACCATGTATCTTCCTTCCTCATGTCGTTTATGCATTTTTCTGAAGTGCTCTTCGTATATGTCATTGGTTTGAGTTAATGGAATACTGTCTTCAATTTAGCAAAATTTTTCAAGCTGTTCTTTAATTTCTGCGAGTGATAGAAGACTTGTGAGTTTGGTTGTTTCTTGCCAGGTATTTGGGATACTGCCAAAAACAATCCATCCTAATTTGGTATTTTGGGCTGCTGGTTGTCCTGTTTTGACACCTTCAATTAGAATATTTGCATACTCGTCAGCTCCCAGAAGCAAATCAATGGAACCTGGTTTGTTGAAATTTGGATCAGCCAATACCATGTTTTTGTATCTCTTAATGTTGATTCCAGTTAAGTGCGTTTCAGGAAGGTAAGAGTTTACTTTGGACAAGACGAGTGCTTCCACTGAGAGGTAAGTGTCTTGTTTGTTTCGGAGTTGAAGCTTGATATTTATCTTGCTGGAGATTTTGGCAGACTCAGATTCCCCAACTCCTAGTATTGTTGCTTTGATTGGATGCTTTTGGAGCTTCATGATTTGAACAGCCTCTTCTGTTATTAGAGAGACCTGCGAACCAGGATCTATCAGTGCTGTAAAAGACTCTATTTGTCCAAATGCATTTCTTAGCCTCACTACAGCAGTGGGTAATAATACGCGTGTAATTCTGGTATCACACTTTTTTTTTTATACTGTGAATCAATGCAGTCGCTTTATGTTGTAAAAGCTATTTTTAGGTGGTCATGATTGCATTGATTCTAATTATGACGGTAAGGAATTTTTATCAATTGTTCATGGGATGAACAGCTTCATTCATATTAAATTCATTTGTTATTACTAATATTTCTGAAATATCATGGCAAATATGATAAATAAAAAAGCTACTAACTTAAAAATGGAAATAATAGTTTTGCAATCTGATCTGCAAATAAAAATAAGAATATCACAAACAGATTGATTTTCGGATACTCGTAGATGAGAAAAAATATCCACTCTTATAAGAAACTTTTCAAAAGCTACACCCCTGCTTTGGATCAACTTACCTGTGCGAAAGTGATTTTTCAACAATGATCTTGTTAAAATCCGGCCGTCATGTCGATATATGTAGGGTTGACTTGGATCCAGACTTCCTAACGAAATAACACCTATTCAGGCTGTCATAGGGACAGCCAGGACTGAAGACGTGTATCCCACAACCTCATGGACATTACAGCGTCTCCCGTCGTGAACGTGAAATCGCCATTAAGTAGTTTTGCAAAAAAAAAATGCTTTATTTATCTGCAAATCTAATTAACTTGAGAGTCATCTTATTATCCCAATAAAATATATATACAAATCGCACTGAGATACCTTCTACTTTTCCCTGAAGAAATCTCCCGAAATACTCTCTCAATACGATCTTTTCTACAAAATAATCATCACGTAGGGAGGAAAAAATTCTGATTTAGCCAATATTGTTAATTTTTTAATTAAAATGAATCTATTTTACCAATACATGGTCGAAATTATTGCCTTCAATATCAAATTTATAACTAACATTCGAATAATTCTTGTATTCTATGAAGTCTATTTTTGGTCACCTTGTAATTTTAAAATGGTGTAGAAATTTTGTTTGTGTTTTTTTCTTCTTCTAATTTTCCTCTTTAACCCACCTGCCCAATTGCATTTTGTGTATATACATTTTTTTATCATCCTGCATACGTAATACATAGTCTGATTATAATTATACATTGTCAATAATTTTTATCTTCTCCTATCTCTGAGCACATTTAATAAAATCTTTCTTGTCATTCTAAAGATATTCTCAAGTAATTTGCTCGTATAACTTCAAACAAAAAACAACAAAAAATGTGATAAGATTCTGATTCTAGACACTGAAATTAAGAAATCTTAAAAGGTCTGAAGTACCTCTGTTTTGTGATAGAGAAAAAATTGATAACACATTAAAACAAACAAATAATAATTTTCTGCAATAGTATATAAATTATGCAGTCGAACTGACTGCCAGTCAGTTTAGTTATAGTTAGACAAAATGACGTTCCTCATCATTTTATTGGGCTGTTTAGCCACATTCCGTGCAAATCCAATTGCTGGCGACAGTTTAAGTGAGTATAAAAAAAGTGTAATAATAAAAATAAAATAAAACTAAAGTGAACAAACAAATTTTCAATTTCCAGTTCCTCCACCACCTGGAAATCAATGTGTTTCACCAAATGGAAAAGGTTTAGGTTCAGCTATTCGTGAACTTGTTGATTTAATTCCAGCCGAAGATCTTTTAACAATCTACTTAAGAGCTGCAAGTGATGATAAAGAAGTGCAAGATGCTCTTGAATATCTTGAATCAGATGATTTTAAGAAAATCATTATTACAATGCACAACAGACCTGAATTTAGTGAAGTAATGGAATATCTGTGCGAAGATTTACATTTCGATGCATATTTTTACTTAAATTCACTTGGTGCACTTTTTAATTATCCACCGATGAAACGTCCTAAACCACAACAATCACATACAAGAAATCGTCGTGAAGTCTTACGGCGGCGTAATGGTTTCGAAGGATTCCTTCTCGATTTAAAGGATGCTCTTCCAATGGATAAAATTCGTGAAACCTACAGGCGACTCTATAAAGAAGATGAATATTTACGTTTGGCTATGAAGAAAATTGGTTCTGATGATTTTAGGAAAATTGGTGATGCAATTGAGGCGCTACCAGAATATCAACATATGTTGCAAAGATTACGTGAAAAAGGTGTACATGTTGAAAAAATTCTTAAAGCTTTAATGGACTTTTTCAATTGGAATCCGAGATCAAAGCCGCAATTAGTTTAAGTATAGAATTTTTAATTAACCGAACTGCCAAAAATTTCTCAAATATTTGCATAATTTTGTTTAAATTTATTTGAAATATATGACTATCACCTGTGCATTGCAGTTCTGAACTGAACATCTAATTTTATTATGAATAAATACCTGATAATGAGTAAACCATAATTAAAATAGATAAAGCTGACAATTAGGGTTAATCCAATTATTAGCGGCAGGGTAGGTAGCGGTGGTGGTAGTGGTGATAGTGGTAGGAATAGTTATATCTACCAATCTTAATAACGTCAATGTTTGCTCTCTGGAATGACTAAAATATGATGAAATACAAAACGAATTATACACTCGGCTCGACACTGGACTCTATTATAATACAAATAAAGGGAAATTACCATAATTTTGTGGTCTGCAAATCGAATTTATCTCATCAGCAAAATTTAATCGAAATAGCTGCTACCGGCAGACTGAATATGAAGCACCTACCCACCTACCTATTTGTATGTACCGTACCTACCTACGATCTGAAACTACTGAAATATTGGTGCTACTCTAAAAATCTGTCAAATTTGTTGGATTTAATATACTCATTTTTGCGTGAAATTAAATGTTCAATTCGCTACTGGCTAATTTAGGATTTATTTCGAAATGTTTCTAATTTTTCCAATGATATTAATATTTCGGAAGTATATTGAATTTAAAATATACCCCAAAGAATAAATTATGAAGTTATGCATTTGTGCTATGCTAATTGTGCTTTGGATTGCATAACTGATGATGACGATGATGATTTGATTAGTATAGCTGGGAAAATTAATTGAGCATGACTCTAGGAGCAGTGATTTTCAACCTTTCTCATTGATTGGCACCACTGACTGACAAATAAAAAATCCTGGCACCCTTGACCAGCGGCGGAAATCTGAGTAAGGGGGGGGGGGGCTATTGGCAGGGACGGATCCAGCTAAATGCCCCCCCCCCCCCCTTGAAGACCAATGAAAAAAAATTGCAGTAGATCTTCTGAATTTTTCCTAACAAAATGATTCACATTTATTCGACTGCACCTTTTGTAAAAAACGTAACAATTTCTGGAAGCGTTCAATAAGATACATTTAGGAACACAGGCCCTAGCTAAGCACCTTGGCCTACGGTCATGGTTGTTGGAGCCTATAGAGAAAAAAGAAAGCGCGGATACCTGTACATGAGCATGGATTTGCACGGGGTGTTTGAAGCAGGACAGAGCGTATTCATTTTAACGCGATGGAAGGTTCGTTTTAATTGAAAACAGCTGCCAAAGGGTCTATAATAAGCTTTGCATATAAAGGCGGCTTCTTAGAACATTAACGGCGCTGCGTGGCAAAAGAAACATTAAAAGAAGCAATTATAACTCGTAATTGGAGAAATTCAGCTGAACTACACAACGGCGAAGGCAAGATATTAATTTTTAAATAATTTGTTTTCATTGTAATGTTATAGTTTTTATAGAATACTTGCATGCGTCAGTACGTTCAGTATTTATACAGCAGATCTTAACAACAGCAAATTCGCTCTAGTTTTAACGGTAAGTGCAACCAAGCAATAAAAGGGAAATGGTCTGCTTTTCGCACGTATCAATTGCATCCATGTCCACAGCTGAAACACCATCCAAAGGGAAAAATTTCTTTTTGACCAGAATGTTAGTATCTTGGAAAGACGTAAAGGCAGCAAAGGTTTCTGGTCTAAGGTCAAACTCGTCAGGAGCAACTTCAGCAGTTCCTCTATTGCTTCACTAGTTTACAATGAAGTGATTGTTGACTCCCTGAATAAATCTAATATTTAGACTGTTAGATTTACTTCAAATTCTCCTTTTCCACCCACTTTACATCTTCCTTGTAGATGTGTACAAGAGCCAATACACATCCATACGAGAGATATGTTCAAGATCCTTAAGGAGATCAACGTCTTCTTAGCTGCATGTCTTGATAGTTTCAAGCTCCCATTAAATAAAACCCAAAGCTCTTCGAAAACTGTGCTACTTGTCTTATTCGACAGGAAAATTGCCAATTGCTTGGAAACTACTTCACCTTCAGCCTATTCCTAAGAAAGGAAAGTATAGCGATCCCGCAAATTATCGACCAATTACAATCACATCGATTCTTTAAAAGGTTTTTGAATCTATCATTAGCTCCAAATTATGGAACATTGAAGCCGTAGTCTTCTCAATTGCGGTGAGTCCAAAATAGTTGCCTTAGATGTTTCAAAGGCCTATCATAGTGTCTGGAATTCAGCCCTTTGAGACCAACTTAAAGCACTTGGCCTCTCTCGTCCTCTTCTATTATGAATGTAAAGTGTTTGAACTAGTCGCTTAATACGGATTATATTAGATGGCGTTACATCTCAATCTCAGCCAATAAATGCCGGGGTGCATCAGGGTTCTGTTATATCTCCATCTTTCTTCTCAATATTCATTAATGATCTGATTTCCCTTACTTTTAATCCCATCCATTGTTTTGCCGAGCATAGAACCCTTGGTTTCGCTTACTCCTTTGACACTCTTGAAGTACAGAGGAAATTTCACATCTGTCAAACCAGATTGTATGATTAGATCCTTGAATAACAACCTTGATAATATCCTCGCTTTTAGCAAATCGAATCGCATCGAATTCAATACATCTAAGCTCCAAAGCTGTCCCATCTCCTTTAAACAAGATCATAATTCTTCCACTCCCGTTTCTTTTGATGGAGCACTACTATTTGCAGTATTTTAAGCTTCTTCTCTATTGCCAAATAAGCAAAGAAATATCTTGGATTTCTGAAAAGGTGTAAGAAATATTTCAGCCCATCGAATCTAGCGCTCCTCTACAAGTCCTACATCAGACCTAGAATGGAATACAATTTCCACATGTAGGCCGGGGCTGGTCGCAGAACCTTAGCTTTATTGGATATTGTCTAAAAGAGAGCCTTCAGCTCATTGGCGATGTGGAAAAAACTTGTCATATGGACTCACTCGAGCACCGCCGCAATGTTTGTTGCGTTTCGCTCCTATATTTCTGCATGCATGGTCAATGTTCTGATGAAATATCTAGTCTGACCACTAATTCCTGCATGTAATACTCGCTCTGCAAGCCGCGCACATTCCTTTACCCTTAAAAATACTTTCAACCGCAGCATGAAATTCCGTGATTATTTTTTATCCAGAACTGTGCGAACGTGGACCAGACTACCATCTTCTGTCATTCCTCCGGCATGCAATGTGCGAAAGTTTAAAGGTGACATACATCGGCACCTTCGCCACTCTCCTCACGTTCCCTAATTCCTTTTTTTATCACCTTCATGTCAAGGTGTGCTTTGCATCATAGTTCATAGGATATCTCCGGAACTTGGCTTAGTAATATAAAAAAACAAAAGAAGTCACATCTCCGGAACTTGGCTTAGTAATATAAAAAAACAAAAGAAGTCACACGTTCGTAAAGAAGTTATATACGACAAGGTATGAATTACATCTATTCTGTGACTGCTATTTTAAACAAATGTATAATTTTTAATTCCTGTATTGTACAAAAATACGATTTATGATGATTCGTGAATTTGAATTAAATAGGTACATTTCCTTAGTGTTACTAACTAAAATGGATGATTGGGAAGTTTTACACTTCCGCCATTTACAAACCAAAACAAAATGAATAATCTAACATCCCCATTGACTTTTCGTAGTGGCAAAGAACCTTGCCCAACTTTCTTCGTTGCGAGTAGTAGCCACTTGCTAATCTGTTCGACTCGTATCTTTTAAATGATAAATTTTGTGCCTTCGACATTTGCGAGTGGAGGCGAGTATCTTCAAACTTTTGATCAGTTTTCAGCATATACCATTTTTAAACCATAATTGCGTCCCCCCTCCCTCTCACAAGAATCCTGGATCCGCCACTGGCTAATGGACCGAATTTTTTTGCGAAAACGAATATCACGCGTAACGCTGTGGTTGGGTCCAGGGAGGGAGTCACTACCCGGGGAAAGAATTTTTTTTAAAAATGTACAGTTTGAAGTACCATTTTTTTTAATACAAAAAAAAGGCGTTTCTATATGCCAAAATCAAAATTTAAGTCCATTGAATTTTATCGAAATACTACGCGGCTTGCTTTTCAATCTAGTTTTATTATCAAATTACACAAAAATGCGTAAATACGTAAATAAATTTTTATTACTGCGTGATCTGAGCCTGACGTGATGCACAGATTTTTTTAATTCTGGGCGAAATATAGATAGGAGAGGCACAATCTCATATCGTCTTCGTTCTCTTTTATTATTTTTGATGGGCGGAAGGGCCGAAATTCCAAATCACACAAATATGAAGTCGAGAGTTCAAATAATATTGTGAGAGCTCTTTTAGCTAATTAAGGATACTCTGGCTTTATGTGTGCATTAATTTTCAATTTGTTATATTTCAGCTTTAAATTGCCATCAGTCTTTAAATCAATTAGTGATTCTTGCTCTTCAAGACTTATCTTTACTTCATTAACGTCCAAAATGAATCGATTTTTTATCCAATCGTAATCCTCAACACGTAAAGAAGGAAAATAGTGACTTATATATTATTGAGTAATATTTGTATATGAGAGGTTCTATTTTAATATTTGTCATAGTAGAAAAATGTTTAAACATACTCACATTCCCTCCCTTCTTTTACTTCTCTTTACCATAAATTTAAATTAGCTTGAAAAATGTTTAATTTGCCAATTGCCTTGCATACTTGTATTTATCGTATTTAATATTTCAAATATGTCTACCAAGTATGCTAATTTGCTGCACCTATCACGACTAGCAAACAGACATCAAAATTCTTCTTTAGTAGTCATCGGTTCTTTGTTTACTAGATATCTCATAGCAAAATAGAACTGACACTTAAGTAAATTTTCAAAAAAACACCTAAACTTTGCAGCACCCCAATCGTAGCGCCATGGCACCCCCAAGGTGCCGCGGCATCCAGGTTGAAAAACACTGCTCTAGAGCTTAGTCGACAGTAAAGGTGAAGAAAGATACACGGATACACAATGTCTACACGGCAAAAGACTTTTGTCTCTGGAAATCTAAAAATTAGGTATCTGAAGATCATGAGAAAAAATTCTCCGAAGTGTATATGTCATATGTAATATATGTCAAAACACGAAATCCGTCAAAACCCGATTTTACTAGGAAATCCTAGTTTTAACAAAGCTCTCTCGGTAATTCTAGTTTTAAGTAAAATAAATCAGTTAAATCTAGAATTAATGGAATGCAATTGATCTACTAGAATTAACTAAAGATTACTTAGTTAATTCTGGTTCTAGTTGAATTCTCACACCGTTTTTAGTTAAATCTAGAACTAACATGGGTGCCATTAGTAAATTCGCGTTACGATTTAAATCTCGCGTTACGATTGAAATCTCTTACCGTTAAACCATGAAGTTTAGTAAAACTCTTTTGTTATTATTATGCAAACATCCTTTTATTACTCTTTTGCACATTATAAAAGCTATTTATTGTAATAAGTCGTGCTGTTATGACATTTCGAATTGCAAAGAGTTTACAAACTCTCTTTCGTTATCAGAGTGTAAAATACAAGATGCCCCAAATAGTCCAGTCAAATAAGCCGAAAAAATGCTCAAGATTATATTTAATTTTTTTCATGCAATTTTAAGGGTTGGTGTAGCGTCGTCCCGGCAGCATTGTCGCAAAAATGCGGAGTCCCGGCCGAAGCAAACACCACCGATCGCGTGACAATCTATTTTCCATGATGGTAAAATTTTCAAAATATTTAAAAATGCTATTTTATTCAAAATATGGTTCTAAATAAAAAAGTGTATGGTGACCAACCCCTATTTCGTGGGGGAGCGGAAGGGAACGCAAAAGAAGTTTAGAGTGGACACATCGCTAGATCCACTAACATTTGTCCGATTATCTCAATTCTGCAACATTTTGCTTTAATAGCTAGCAACCAATAGAAGTGTGAATTTTCCGCGGAAGAACCGGAAAAACGGGGGGAGTGAAGAAAGTTATATTGCAAAATATTTGCGCTCAGCATGGTTTTATGAAGGGGAAGTCTACTACGACTAATTTATTGGAGTTTACTAATTTCTGCATTTCTGCTATTGAAAACGGTAAGCAAGTGGATTGCATTTTCACGGATTTCAGTAAAGCTTTTGACCGAATCAATCATAAAATTTTAATTCACAAGTTGACTGTTCTTGGTTTTCATACTGTCTTTGTTAATTGGCTTCGTTCTTATTTATCTGATCGTACGCAGCGAGTCATATTCCGCTCAGCCCTTTCTGACGAAATAGATAATACTTCCGGCGTACCTCAAGGTAGCCATATTGTACCACTCCTTTTTATAATTTACATCAACGATGTATCTCTGATTCTGGCTAATTCAAGAATTCTTTGCTATGCTGACGATGCCAAAATCTTCCGCATTGTTTCTAATGAAAACGAGTGCGGATTTTTAAACTCGGACTTAGACACCTTTCATAAATGGTGTGCTATTAACTGTCTTCCTCTTAATATTAGCAAATGTACTACTATGTCCTTTTCTCGTAAAAGGAGGCCGTTGGAATTTAATTATATTTTAGATGGATGCTTATTAACTAGACTTGACAAAACCAAAGATTTGGTTGTCTTCCTTAATACTCGTCTTTCCTTCGAACATCATATTAATTCAATCGTGGCCAGGGCTAATGCTACTCTGGGGTTTATAAAGAGATGGTCAAAAAGTTTAATGATCCATTCATAACGAAGATCCTCTACTGCACATTTGTTAGACCCATTTTGGAGTATGCCAGTCCTGTCTGGTCTCCCTTCTATTCTGTACATATAAATCGCATCGAGGCTGTGCAGCGGAGATTTATCCGATTTGCCCTGAGAGGGCTTCATTGGGACAACCCTATTATTCTGCCTCCATATGTTGATAGGCTTAAACTCTTTCCATTAGATTCTCTTGAGAATAGACGTAAAACTTCAAGAGTTGTCTTTGCATTTCAGTGTATACAAGGAGTGATAAACTCCCCTGAGCTCTTAAATACTTTCGATATATCTATTCCTGTGCGCTCCTTGAGGAACTGTGACTTCTTCGTTGTTCCTCAACATAGTACAAACTATGGCATGCACGAGTCGGTTTCATCAATGTCTCGTCTCTTTAACCAGTTTGATTGCATTGACTTTCATCTTTCAAAAGGTCAAATACGAGATCAGCTTATTTAAAGTTACTTGTTTTTCATTATCATTGTTATGTATACTTTTTATCGCTATTATGGTTATGTATGCTTTTGTTATTTGATTGTTATATTTCACTTTTGTATACTCAGTAATCAGATCATTGATGAAGTTCTAAATAAATAAATAAATAAATGTTTTGCTGTCGTGACGTATTTGGAATATTTTTAATCTTTTCTTAGAAATTTTTTAGTTGGTTGTGAAAGAGATACAATAATTTTTGCCTCAGAATTTTTTCTTTTTAGTTCATTATGGCTGCAGTTTTGCACACTCCATGGTTTTTAGAGTTTTTGGTTACTGCGATTGCGTAAGTGTGGAACAAAATAAGCACATGTGGTTGTTTACATTTCTTGTTTGTTTTTAGTTTATGTAATGTTTCTTGACGGAAGGGGTAGGATATGGAATTACAAGCTACACGGAAAGAATGTGATGTACTAAATTAATGGTGTAGACTAGATGGGTGGGATCTGGGACTGTTAGATGGTTGAAAATAGAAGCGTTACATTATTTATAAATTTATTATTGACAAAGCAAAGCTATGTAAAGCTTGTAGATGCTTTCGTTTTTAAAAATTAAAAAACAAACAAACAAACACCCCCAACTTATTACCAATACAATTTATTGCAATGATTGTTTCTTGCAATTTTCAGTCTGAAACAAATTAAATATTAGCTTAGCATTTTTTTTTTTTGCTTATTTAACTGGACAAAAATGTCAAGAAATATATTAGTTAGTTGTAAGGCAACTATTTCAGCGAACTACAATAGACGTAAGTACATTTACTAACGTAAAGCGAACGCGCTGTATAACAGTCTCTCTGTAATTTTTAATAGCATTTATCATTTACTACTTTAGAAAACTTGTTTTTACAATAAGCAAAAATGTCGGTCCACAAAGGGTGATGTAATCAGTAAGCATTTTGTAGACACTTCAGGGAAATACATATAGTGATCCTAAAAAATCTGCCTTTAAATGTATTATATATCAAGGCACAACCATAAACATGGCTTTTTTATATTTAAGGAAATTGGTTGGGGGTAGTAATAAATTTTTCCTAATTGCAAAATGACAAGCTATTTGGTCCACTCAACTCACAAACAAAAACATCTAAAATCTTGTTTAATAAAGCCAATCAATCCCAAGGGAGCACTATACATAAATACCCCAAAACGAGCCATTTCTGTAAATGTCGAACCCACGCATAATTAAGTTTCTCAAAAAGTAAATATTTACAATTTGGAGGCAAACACAGTACCTCTGCACTTTTGTAGACAGATTCCATTCTTTCAAGCAACTAACTAGATTGTCTCCAATGTAATTTTTGGTCCTGCCGAAGTTTACCTAGTTTCCCTTACAGACACCCATAAAAAAAAAATTCTGAAGAATTCTATTGTTGTTGGTTTGTTTTTGACAGGATTTCTTTAAAAGTGAAATCCCTCAGATTTTAAGACAAACTGTCGCCCCTAATTTTGCTCACAATAATTTTTTATTTGATATTTGATTTCTTATGTATGTATGTATGTGGGCATGTACTTATGTATTTTGTTGACAGGAGTGCTCTGCCTACAGCAGATTTTCATTGGAATAAATAAAAAAAAAAGTTGTGAGATATCCTCTTGAACTTTGCCGAATGCAATCAAATTATCGTCCCACAATTCAGACGTGGCTTTGATCATCTAAGTCGGCTTTAGTTCCTCGCAGTTAATTCATACCTTTATACATATGTATGTGTGACGCATGTACAAAGCTAAAGAAAAGAATCAGAAAATAATTTTGGAATGACTTTTTTGCTCTCATCACACCCAAGAAGGAATAATAAGGCGAAGACTTTGGATCGATATGGCTCAGTGGTTAGCTATCAAGCAACAAGCTTCTTTGAGTAAAAGCAAATTTTTTGGTAGGCTTTGAATTTATTTTTCTGTTTGATGTCAGGAAAAAAAAATAGGTAGGCATTGGGTTTAAAACTTCAGGGAAGCAAAGTTGGGCTTAGTATAATGGTGACAATTAATGATGTGCCACAGAATCATTTCTGGTCGGAAATTTCCTGTTCGGGGCGTATTCCCAATATGAGAAATCGCCCGGAAAGCGGAAGATCCCGGCTACAAAACCGGGACGAAGCGATTGTTTTTTCTTCTTGTATATTTTTGATTTGATTTAGAATTGTTAAAAATCAAAGTTCTTAAAATTCTTCTATTCTCCAGTATTGACTGATACTAACAAGTGTGGATTCGATTCGCGACTGGGAAAAAATATAAAAAATATATATATATAATAATTATTTACTCAGGTGGGTTTTCCCACTGACATGTATAATATGGACTGACTACGCTCATAGAAATGCACTGAAAAAAGTTGACTCACTTCTAAATATTGCTGACTCTTTCGGTCTAAGCACCAAGTACCAACTGAGAGAAAAGTGTAAACAACATATTAATAAGTGTGTCCGTCGAAATAAATGTTTTTAAATTAATTATTTAGGATTATTACTGATAAAATTGTTTTACCAAAGGCAATATATTTATAAGATATGCAGCAGATATTCGAAAGGTTTTGTTGTAATCGCTTTTCGAGCTGCGCGCTCATTTTTTCAACTTTCCGCCAATGATTTTTTTCAATGTTGGCACCGGCGTAAGAACTTTTTTTGACAAAAGAAATTGAGCCCACATGAAATAGAAAGTTAAGCAGTCCATATTATATATGTCAGTGGTTTTTCCCGAGCATTGATCACGCCACTTTCTCAGATTATATTGATTACCTTGTCGTGGTGGTGTCATTGAGGCAGCATTTCTGTGCACCTTTCTTGTGAAGATCACTTAATTGCCAGGCTCTGCTTTTATTACTTATTACCTGACTTGACACTGTTGATTACTACCGTATCTGGCGACGTATTCATTCCAGGCAATAGATGCGAAATATCTTCTGGGAGGTAATGGATCCTACAATTGGAAATTTAAAATGAAAGAAAATTATACCTAGAATATTTTTGTTTGTTTCGATAGTACTACAAAAAATAGAGTGAATACTGAGCAGCTTCTTCAGTACAATAAAAGCATCTAGGACTGATCGTTTTTAAAATATACGTAAAAATCTTAATTTTTTATATGGCTTAAATTACTAATTCGTTATTTCTGTGCTTGTGATATTTCATAATCGTAACATTTTGAATTGCGATTTTAAACCCAAATTATTATTATATCTTCAACTTTCTTTTCAGGATTTTTTTCTTCTTTTCGCCCATATAAGTAATCGGAGTCAGGTGATTCCAATTACTTACATAGTGACCCACATAGCTCACATTACCTAATTTCGAAGAAACATTGTATTTTTTGTTTGTAGATGACGAAAGTTCGTCCTTAGGATGACAAATAAACTTAGCTAGTCTAAAGGCTGTAAAGCTCATTGACGAACAGAATAATTCAATGAGGAAAGCCGCGGAGACCAAAGAGATACAAAAAAACAAAAACAACTAAGGAACCTCGTTTCGGCCTAATACTGTCTTCAGGCCTAAGATGGATAAAGAATTGGCGAATATAAGGAAAAGAAAATAGCCGATGTTTTCTACGGGTGCATTTCAAACCAACTAAAAACAGCGCAGTTGAGTTCTCGTTAAGTTTTAAAGCTGAAACACAAGTTTAACATATCTTCAAGATTGGCTGGTCAAGTTTGGATTCATGGATTTGTTTCCAGGAAGAATATTTCTGTACGAAAGCCCCAAACTACTAGCATAAACAGGATTACAGGTTTTAATAAAGCTAAAGTTCAGCGATTCTGCAAGCTGCTAGAAGAACTAATGGAAAAATACAATTTTCTGCCGAAATCCATTTACAACTCCGATGAAGCCGGTATTTCTACCATCCATGATCCTGAAAAAGTATTAGCTGCTAAGGAACAGAGGAGGGTACGATCTATAACAAGCTGGGAAAAATGAAAGAATATCATGCTGCTCTGCACAATGAGTGCTGCATATGGATACATTCTTCCATTATGATGTGGCTTCCTTGGTCAAAAATGCATTCTCAAGAATTGCCTCCATAAGCAAAAGCGAAGCGCGATTTAAAGAAACTGGCATATTTCCCATAAATCTTACTGTCCTTTCAGATGAAGACTTTATGGCAGCTGAAGTCCTTCAAACAGAGCCCATTGTAGTTTAAGATCCTGCTGACTGTATATCAGAATGACTGCTGCTGGAGCTGTTGATTCCGTCTCAGTAGCAACAGCTACTATTGGGCATAGAACAAGATAATCCTATTCCAGGTACATCCACATTTTGTACCGCAATTGATTGCATCATCGTCTCAATTCTAAATACCATCAACATCTGGGAACCTGCCCAGAATCCAAGACTTCATCCGGATGTCTAAGAAAGCACCTGTTCTCAAGACAAGCCATGGAAGAAAAAAACAGCACACCACGATTTTGACTTCAACGAAGGCAGATTCCGTGAACGTTAACCTGTCAAAAACATTCGAAATGAATGTGCATGTGGTATTCTTGAAATCCGTATTCATTACTTACATATGCAAGCCATTCATTACATAAGAAAACAAAAGGAAGGCTTAAGCTCTGAAAAGTAACGGAAAAGGAGTGGGAAAGAACATCACAGCACAGAAGGTGAGTCTTGAAAAGGTTATGAAGAAAATTCTGCAGAAATCCAATGATACTTCGACGTCCGACGTGAAAACGGACGAGTTATGCCAGGATAACCAAGACGACGATGCAGAAAACGCAACTAACTCGTGTCTTGTATATGTGGCGAACTCGGACGAGACCACGAAATATGGTATCGGTGCACTTTTTATGGATTTTGGGCTCATGCCGACTATACTGGGAGGGACTCTGCTCGCAATGATGTGCGCGATATGTGTTGATGACCATTGTCCACATACTGGTCGGCATTGCCAACCATTGCTGACAATGGTGATCGAAATTGACTGTTTTTTTAAATCTTTATTGTTCCAAAATTGATAAGCCAAAATGATTAGAGTTGATCTAAATTGATAGTTAAATAAGTAAAGATTATTATAAGCGCAAAGCAGCAATAGATTTGGTTTTATTTCATTTCTCGCTTAAGTGATCCTCATTAAATACATATCCGCTATACTTGGGTGTCCAATCCACTTTGCTATACCATCATTATTTCTGGGTGTTACAGACGGAATGACAAACTTAGTGTATTCTAATAGATTTCATCTAGGGTAAATTAGAGTTTTGCAGTTTTGCTTTAACAAAAAAAAAAAAAAAAAAAAAAATAATTTCGACAATGGGACAAATCGGGTAACTCCTTCGCAGGGTTGCCATACAAAAATGTAATTTTTTACTACATATTTGGACACTGTCTGAGAATACGTCAACGCAGAGCGTTGGACTTTTGTACATAGTGTTTTCATAAAAATAGTAAATATAATTTAATTAATAATACATCGGGCAACCCCTTCTTGGTGTTGCCATATAACACCTTAGGATTTTTACGTATCCTGTGAAAACGATCAGTCCTATACGGTTTTATTGTATTGCGCAGATGGGTGACCATTCGAAATTACAAACGATCATTCATCTAGGGTATCATAAGAATTTGTCTTAGACCAATTCTAGGTTTTTTACTTGTTTTTTAATTTAGGTTTTTAGAAAAGTTTTTTAATTTTGCGGTGCTGTTTATGTATTGAAACTGAACAACTTGAGTTTGAATTTTATAAAGTAAGTTAAAGCTTTTCATAAAGCATAATTTATTAAAAAATTTAAAATTTTTTTATTCAGCCATGAAAAAGCAAAAACGAACAACTATTTCTTTGGAAACAAAGATACAAATTCTGGACCGACTTGGAAATGGTGAAGGTACCAGATGTGTTAGAAAATCTTTGAATTTAAACGAAACGACAACCTGCATTATTAAAAAAAAAAAAATTAAAAAGCGATTACACAAACCGTAACTTGTGGTACCAAATTGAGTGCTAAGTAATCTTCGTATACGAAAAATATAGTTATGGAGAAAATGGAAAAGCTTCTATTAAGCAAAAGGCTTTAAGAACTTATGACCAAATAAAAAAAAAACTTGAGCCGTCAACGTCTTCGAAAGCTACCGACGACAATACAAATACATTTGTTGCTAATTACGGATAGTTGCAAGGAATTCTAGAAAGGCATGCATTTTATAATGTCAAGATCAAAGATGATATAGCTTCTGGAAATATTGCAGCTGCCAAAGTATTACAATAGCTGAGCATTTTGATACGGCTTTGGAGGCTTAGCCAGGGTGGATGGGGGCGATCGGGCCCATGAATACCCAAAGCCGGGGTCTCAACAACATCGGAGACCCCTCTCAGCTCTCTCACTCTCTCTTAATCGTTCATCTGTCAGCGTTGAAAACTCTCCGGGTGAGTGAGTACTTGTTCGGCGTTGCTGAGGTCTTCTGTTCCATTTTTTGGTCTTTCAGCTTAATTAAATAAATTTTCTTACTTCCAGGCTTTGGGTTCCACCAGGAGGAGGAAGCCTGCATAGATCTTTTTTTTTTCTGTCCGTCTGTCCGTCTGCAGTCACACACTCAAGTCCTTTTTTCTTTTTAATTGTCCGTCCGTCTGTCCGATCAAACATTTTTCCTCATTATGCACAGCTTAACAAGCATCAAGGGATGTGGGTGGCAAGAACCAACCCAAGCCGGCTGATCGCTAGCGGCATATTTTCTGTGCAGCCACCCACGCTAATCCCGCGATGATTTTGTAACAAAGAGGTGTCGGATGCGGTATGTATCTACATTCAGGTACAAATGTGATACAATAGTGACCAAGTTTAACGCTGATGAGACCGGCCTTTTCTGAAAAAGAATGCCAAGCCGAACTTAGCAAAATACGAAAAAAACACAAGTTGCTTTAAGGTAGCAAAAGGTAGAATTACATTTTTGTTCTGCAGTAAATGCTTCAGGAGACCGCATACTAAAACTAAATCTAAGATGTGAATTTTCTTATTTTTAAATTATCTTGTTATTTCTTGACAATTATAAAATGGACGTACATATGTACCATGTAAAAACAGGATAAGTTGTACTCTTTTTCTATAATATGAAATTTAGTACGTGACAATGACATCAGTACGATCGACTTAAATTAAGACCATTATGATCAATTATAAGAATTTGCTTTGAAAATAAAGTGAACAATCACACTATTTCTCTCTTTCAGTTTCACGTTATAATTTGGTTATCTTTTTCTCTTGCGGGGAAAATCTTTCCTAAAGGAGCCCATAGACAGTCAGGCATGTTGGCCAACTCGAATATGACAACGATGTTGTTACGCAGATTTGACCGTGTGTGAGTCTGTTTGCGGTGTGACACATAGTTTGTCAAGGACGAAAATCAAATTAGTGTAGGACGATTTTTATCACGCATTCATCAATCTTGAATCTTGAGTGAACTCTATTAAAGAAAAGATAACAATTCATAGTTCTACCAGCTCCTGATATTTGTTCCTGTCCTGATATTGGACAGCATGTTTGACAGCGTGTGGGGAAAAAGCTTTCATGTGTGACACACCAAGTTGGACAACATGCACCGTTGCCATCCGTACGGTTTTGGTCGTATTTGTACGGTTTTTCTAGACCTTGTACGGTGTACGACCAAGACCTCTGACCGTACGCAAGATATGCGGTTATTTCACTTTTGGCACACAATGTACGGTAATTTACGAATTGAACCTTGGAAGAAATCTTAACGCAGATCACAGCACAGTCGAGTCGTGCATGTAACCGTAACCTAGCCGTAGGACGTACTCTCGTCCCGCAAAAAAAACGATTTGCTGCTGTCAGTATTAGTTGTTTTGTACAGTCAAGTGGTCATCAGGTTAGTATCTCAGGTCATATCATTACTTTTTCTAGTGTTTTCTCGACTTCTGGATTGGTTCTCGCTCGTTTTGAAAGCGCTAGAAACAGATAATATACCAAATTATTTCATTGTGTAGACACCTAGCCTTTTATGTACATATATCATATTTTATTTTTTGACAAACCTACCCTTTATTTGTTTGTTTTAAACCCTGCAATTTTTCCATTCACTAAATTCCTATATTGCAGGGTTTATTTTGAGTTTTTCTAGACTGAGCTCCACAAAATGTTCAACAGCGAGTGTATCTCAATATTTGCTCTCAAGATGTACATATATACACATCGCCAACAATCCACTTGCATTTGGCTTAAATTAACAGGTCGTTTTGATAAGATTGCCTTAAGATATCCACCGAATTTCTCAGCTGTCTGGTAAATCCTTGTTGATAATGTTTGTCTATTACGAGTAGTTGTTTCTTATATGCTTAAATGCTGACCAGGTGAATTTAAGTGTTACCAAAAAGAAAATGTAACAAGCAAATCTTGCCTTCACGAGATTAAGTAGAGTGTTAGGTTGGGCAATGACAAAGAATGTGTGTCACTGCAATACTCCTCTACGACAATTTCTTCATTCAGGATACTTAGTCTCAAAGACTCATCCTAACTTAATGCTGCGCATTGAAGTATGAGTTTGCCCCGCAATGATGGATATTGAGAGTTTTTGGATTGCTTATTATTCCAAATAGTGTTGAGATTTTAGTTCTGCCTTCTCTTCACAGTATGTTTGTTTTACCATACCCATAGGATAGTCAAATCATGCTGAGAACGAAATCTTAGAGGTACAATCAGCAATATATTTTTTTTCATTAAATTGTACCGAGGATCCCCACAAGAAAATCCGTGAATATCGTCGTGATCTCCTGAGGAAAGGATTAGGGCAATTACAAGTGCTTTGGCCAAAATAATTGGCCCAATACTTTGGTACAAATTATGGTTTGAGGTGTGATAACGACTCTCGCAGGCTCTTGTCCAAGTACGTAAAATTTCAACAAAATTGAAGATGCTCATGTCACACCTGTTTCCTATTTGACATGGAATGACCTAAATAGATCTTTAAAAATTTAATTGATGCTAATGGGAAGGTATCTTAATGAATTCAAGCATTAACTCTTATCACTAAATATACATATTAGGTAGGTACATACGTATATACATATAAGCACAGATTTGTCGCACTCGATTGACCCACTTCAACTCTAATTAGGGATGTATCCCGGGTGTATCGATCACTAAAAACTATGCTTTTCGTTTTTTTTTAACGCCTATATTTCGGTCCCTTTTGTGGATTGTAGACCATCCTGGGGGTATGTAAACTACAGGACAAATTAATATCAATTTATTATGTTTTGATGAACGCTGCACCAAAAACTTTTACTTACATTATTTAAATCTTGTTGTATTTCGTTATCTTTTTTTTTAAATAATGCATGATGCATAAATAAATATATCTTTTTCATTCTTGTTGATATTCATTTTTAAAACTTCGTTATTATTTAAAAACACAAAATATAGAAAGCAAGAGCCAAAATAAAAAATTAAAGAAAAAATTAAAACTATAAATAAATAATACGTTTACGCCTTGGTGTAAATAATATTAAAAACTACGCTGCTATTGCATATGATTATGAGCCAGACTATCACCTGTTTCGGTTTCATGCTTTATCTTTGTATATGATAATCAGATGTTTAATTGTTGATTTATATATGAAGTATTAATTAACCTTGGAGTTTATTGCCTGCGATTTCTGTACTGGTACATACAGAGCTTTAATATTCTTTCTTCTTTTCCAATATATGTTTCTCTGTGTAGTATTCAACTTCTTGAAATTAAATTTGGGTTGTTCGTCCATTGCATTCGTTAGCATGCTGTCCTGTAATTGGTGTGAGACGGTGTCTCATTGACTGTGTTGCGTAATACTACTTTATAATTCTTCTTATGTTCCCGAACTCTGGTCTCTATCCGTACCTGTCTGTCCTAGATAGAAGCGTCCGTATCAGAGATTTCACTTTACCATAATTGTAGATCTACTACACATTTTAGGGATTTACTACCCTATTCCGTAGTAGTTAACGTCTACTGCACTTTAGGAATTTCAATATAAATTACATAAATATGTTCCCTTTCTAGCGTGAATACTGAATGTAAACTGATCTCAGCACGAGTTATGTAGCTTGCCTTGGCTATCGTATAATTCTTTGCTACTCTCTTTGTGCATATATTATGGAAATGTTTTCAATAAATTTGATAAAAATGTGGCTTATCACTGATTTTAATAACTTTTTTTTAAATCTACTGCACTTGCACTCGTTTTACTACGATTTTATGCTGGAAATGCTACATAAAATTTTCAAAAAGTGGAATCCCTGGCTGTGCACAAAGAGAGTAGCAAAGAATGCAACTTAGCTTATATACTTTAATATTATTTAAGAATGTTAAAAAATTTGGCTTCATATGAAGGTCTTTTTTTTTTAATTATCTGTTTGTGCAGAAAATTGTATTTGGAATTCATATAAAATCTGAACGATGCAAAGTTTCTGCTCATCCTTACTGTTGTTATTTATTAAAACTAATTAATCTATAAGTAAAACATATTCAGTAATTGAACTTTAGTTTTACATTTAAAAATCAGACCTAAGAGTGTAAAAATAGCACTTGATATGTTTTATGATTAGAGTAAAAAAACTTAGAAATAATATTCTTGCGCTTACCAAATCCGAAGTCGAAGAACTCATTTCCGCTTTTCTTTATTAAGTCCCTTCGACGATCATTTGCTCGTTGCAATGCTTCCTTTATTAAATTTATTTGTTGTAGAACAAATGAATTTTCGGGCAAGAGAACATCTTCTTCAATCTGTTCATCGCAGATTTTGTTTATATTATTTGGTAGACTAGTAGCTGCTTTATTTTTCTCTTTGCACAGTTTGGTATTGGTATTAGAAAATCTCTTTCTTTTAAAATTTTAATTGTTTATTAAATCTATTCCACCGACTTTGCTATTCTCTACTCTCATCCCAGTCACGGAAACAAAGTAATTGCTGCTGGGGCTACAGCCACTTTTTCAGATTTCCCATAGTTGCTTCCAACATGTATGTTGAGAAATCGTGTAAATTATATGTTTTTTATTTAATTATTAATGAAGAAAATATACATATTTACCAATATGTTAAGAATAAAATATATTGTTGTTTTATTTATTTTAATTTAAAAAGAACATAAATTCTCAACTGTTACTTTGAAAGTGAGTGTACTGATCCATCTCTGCGTAATTATGAATATTAGATTTGCCATAATTTATGGCTTGAGCAGTAAGATATTATTGGGTGCGGATTTTCATTTCAAGAAATGTCATCGAAGACAGTAAAGCAATAATTCAATTGCTTTTATTACTTGTCGTGTCGTCACCTCCTCCTCCAAAAACTTCAAGGTGATTATTCTTCTGTAACCCTTTTACACAGAGCATTTAAAGAAAATTTTCGGTGAATTTCAGGTTGATCTGAAAATTAAATTTTTAGAAAGAAAATTAACGGGCTTGAAGTCATTACATTTAAGCTGCGGCAGTATTAGAAATAATAAAAAAGATCGCGAAAATTAATGGACATATTGATGTGAAGAAGTCGTAAAAGATCTGTCTTTAGATGGTCTTCATAGTAAGAAGTTTATACGGTCAAGGATAGATCTATTACTTGGTGGGAGACTTTATTTAACACAACTGATTTGGGAAAAGTGGCAGTGAAACTTTTGACAGTACCTTCAACTTCAGCTACGGTGGAAAGTCCATTTTCAACGTTTGCCTACATCCACACTAAAAAAAAAGGAATAGGCTAACAGCTGAATGAGCAGGCATGATATGTCTTATAGGTTAAAGCTCACAACTGGAAAATTGTGAAAAGAGAGCATATGCTTATGGTAGGCTTGAACGTCATACACCAACTGAATCATTCAGGATACCACAATCTTGGCGCGGAAACTATAGTTTGAAAGAAAACAATGCTGGTCTGTGGTTGGTATTCTTACTAGCTGCAGCCCGCTTCACGCTCATTTTACAAAGTTAGGGAGTTGCTAGCTGATAGTCGCCAATGTCTATCCTGCCCTGAGCTTGAGACAACTAAATACTTTCTCTGCATCTGTCCTGCCTTTAGCTCTGGATCAAACTGGATACATTGGATCTGCTTTCCTTTTTACGGATGAGCCGAAAAATTTACTGCACATGTACTGAATGCGCTTCATTAGGAGAACGGAAAGATTTTGGTGATCCGTTTTTTTATTTTTTAAAGTTAGCACAATCAATGAGCACCCTTGGCAATTGTGGTTGGAATCCTTTGTCACCCTTTTTTGAATAAAAATTTGAGTAAAATAGAAACAGATTTATGGAAAATTTGTATTATGATGAAACCTTCAGAAATAGGTTTAGGTACAGTTTCTAAACTCTAACGGTTTTGTAATCGAAGTTTCTGTAAATTACGATTTGTCAGGGTCATGTCTAAAAACATGTAGTTGTCAAAATTATTTCTTTAATGGGAAACAGCAAAATTTGCTGCATTTTCTGGTATGATCGTTTTGAAATGCTCTCTTATGGCTGGAGATCTATTCACAAGTATTTTTCGATGATATTCAAGTTGAGTCGTTTGTTTTAATTTCACGGAAGATCGATACATAGGTCTTCTCAATGTAAGGGCACAGTCTTTCTATTTCGTAAACGGTGAAAAACACAAAGCTGAAAAAATATTTAGAAAAAAATGGAGGTCTTCAAATGAAAAAATAAAAAAAAAAACAATTGAAATTTTGACACTTATATTTAATAGAATATCCATTAACAGTTCAAATTAGAGGGTTTGGATGTAATGCCTCCTCTTGCTTAAGTACTGTTTGACGTATGAGACTGACGGCTTAAATACCTGGCCACTAGCGTAGATGGCGCAATAGCTAGATGTTACATGGCATACTAGAGCTGAGTATACAAATTGTGAAATGGGTAGTGCCCTCTGGAATGGCTCATAACATGTTTTACAGCGTGCTGAAAGCACATTCTTTTATAATGGCAGTTTTGTGTACATTTCATCGACATCCTCAACACTTCAGATACGAAAAAAATATGAATCACTCGACGTGAATATGTACATCATTTCAAATTTTGTGGTCCATTCCGGAATGGCCCACCCAGCCATATAAATTTTGTATACCTTTTTTTTGGTACTGCATGCGACTAGTTCTTGTGCCATCTATGCTACTAATCAACTAATCGTTTGATAAGCAGCCAGGTTGAGGTTTGAC
This sequence comes from Dioctria linearis, assembly GCA_963930735.1. Taxonomy (NCBI): domain Eukaryota; kingdom Metazoa; phylum Arthropoda; class Insecta; order Diptera; family Asilidae; genus Dioctria; species Dioctria linearis. The sequence goes on from OZ005744.1 coordinate 164,707,578, forward strand.
CAACTTCCGGGCCTGGAACGACATGGAAATCCTTAAGTGTTCTTAATGGCGACTTGATGCTGTCGAAACGTTGATCTGTGAACGAGTACACCTCTTCAGTGCAGACTGTCCCTATGACAGCCTGAACGAGTGTTATTCGTGAGGTCGACCCTATGTCATCTTGATGACCATAAGAATAGCAACTACTACGTTGATACTGCCTGCGAGATCCACCAGGTTGCCAGTACGTTTATGTGGAGATTAAAAAATGCGTAGACTCTGACAATATGTTTAAATCACAGCTCGACTGGATGGCTAGTATCAGCCGAATTGAAAAAAAGCTGCTGTTTCTCAAGACCAATCTTGAAGTGATCTCAGCTGTCCCAATGACAGCCCGACTGGATGGATAATATCAACGGAATTGAGGAAAGATTAAGGTTTCCAATGTCTACAATGCAATCGCGGCCGAGTGCAATCTTGAAACGGTACAGATATAGGAATAAATTGAAATCGTTGTGTTTCTCGCTTAATTCGTAATGAGTGCACTATCTCGCTGTGGATGTTTTCTGGATGCTTTAGATACAGTTCTGTTTAGAACATCGAAGAAGTCTTTCTGCCACCTACTGAGCTGTTCATCTACATCTGTCTACAACCTTCCATCCTAGCTCTTTCTTGCATATCTTTTCATAAAATTCTTTCCCTATAGCTCTTTAGATTCTACTGTTGGCACTTTATACCGCCAGACCTGTAAAGTACTTAAGTACTGGTACTTTAGTACTAGTAACAGGACCAGTACCTGTACTTGTACTTGAATAATTTTAAAGTACCAGTACTGAGACTTGTACTTGAAATTTTTTTAAGAACCAGTACCGGGACTTGTACTTGTACTTGTCCAAGTACTGGTATTTGTACTTGGAATTTTACACGTTTGTATACAGCGCATTCAGGTTTTGATGCAAGATCAGTTATCTGCCATCTTTTATCACGCCGAACGCTACGTTTAACTTCTATGTGAAGTTGTTGTAGGTGGGTCGGGTTTGAAGTTAATGTTATTTTTACAAAGTTCTCCTGGGGTTATTATTTTTTTTCATTTTGTTCGCTTTTCAATTATTTTTCTAATTTACAATTAATTAGATTGCACTGCAGTAACCTTCGCAACCATCATTTAATCTTTTTTTTTTTTTACTTTTTCTTCAAATATTGATAAAAGACATCTTTGAATTTTCTAAATTTTTTTCTTGCCTACGTTTAAAGTTTGACCACAGTGGAAAGAGTGGCTTTAAAAAAAAAGTCTTATAATACTGTGTAGCGACAGTATACGGGAACGGTTCCAGTAAGCTCCTGCCATCTATGAATCGACCTTAATAGTAACAGTTTTTTTTCTTTGCTATAACTTATGCAATTCTAAATCAGGGAAGTCAAATATTTACCTACCTGAGTTTATTCCTAGAATCATCATAATTGCGCGACCTGTAGAAAAAAATAAAAATAAATAAAATGAAATTCGGAAAAGAATCATATTTTACAATTCATTTAATTATGCAGGTTTTACAAATTTTTTGATAACGTCATAAAACTTTTGATGATTTTTTTTACTGTTTTTTATTTGTAATTTTAATTATAATTATTATTCCTTCTAACTGTAACCCTTAAATTATTTTTTTTTCCAAAAGTTTAACGTAATATTTTTACGTACATATTTACAGAACATCTTAGATAAATATAAATTTTGTGTGCTTCGTAGAATATCTAAAAAAAAACAAAAAAAAAGATAACATTCGACAAGAAGCGACATCTGTTGAATTTTTAATGAAATTCCTTAAATTGAATATTTTATTAAATCGTGTATAAATCGTATAACTTTTAATTTTTATCACAGAAATTTTAAGTTTTCATCATAATTTATATACAATACATACAAAAACATTACTAAGTAACTTATGAACTTAATTTTTATAACATTAATAATGGAATTTCTCACTTTAGAGCCTCTAACTATTTTCGTTCTTACACGGCAAGAGATATTCTTTTTATGTGTTCAAAATATGAAATTTTATTTTGGCGGCGTATTTAATTTGACGATTTTTTTAAACATATAAAACAGAAATTAAAAAAAAATCTAAGAATATAAAAAGATTTTTGAGCTTGAAACAAAATCAATTTGAAATGATATTGGTTATTTTCTTTTTTGTTTCCAAGTAATTATTCCGAACACGTCCAAGTTTTTTAGGACCAGAACTACTTCACGCCAATATGGATTGGCTTCCCGATCTGAGGGATTGGGTATCTTGTTCTTGTTACGGAAGCAATAAACGTCAAACTTGACAAATCGTATAGATCCACCCGAAGGAAATTAAGCGCAATAATGGAAAACAAGCGTGAATTAGTTGTTGCTATTGAAAGTTTCCTGTTTGAAATGGAAACATTTGAGAAGGAGCATTCCAGCTTAATTGATATCGATGAATTAATATTAAGTTTAAAATTTGAGAGAGAAATAAAAATTTTAAAATTACTGGATACAGCAAAAGCCTACTTAGATTGTACTCACTCATGTACTGATAAAATCAATTAATGTTTCCGAACTCTGCGGACTGTTGAAAAACGCGATCCGACTAGTTATAGAGTGGGCTACATATTTTGTACTGTGTATCAATCTACTGAAAACTGATCTATGCCTTTTTTTCCAAAAATAAGGAACATTTCTAGACTGAACCTGCCCTTTATTAGCGCCATACGTTTGGAGCTAAAGGACAGGGTAAACTACATAAGCATCATACATACTAGATAAAAATCTAAACTGGAAATTACACCTTGAATACAGAGCAGAGCCAACAGAGCTCTTAGAGCTTTTCGCAATGTGACGCAGAAATATTGGAAGAAAATAGGCGATTCTATGGATATACACTAGTGCACTCGACTCATACTAACCAACGGTTCTGTGGTGTGGTGGAAAGCAATGGATTTCGTCAATCATCGTAAGACATTGGAAAAGATTCAAAGACTGTGGCTAGTCACTGTTAGTGACTGTAAATTAACCAGCATCCGGGCATTTAAGATTAAACTCCGGTGCGAATACACATCAGAAAGAGGGCGTCAATCGCAGCGCTGAGACTACATCTCAGTTAGAGCTGGATTCATACTGCTACAAGGGTTCCACACGAATCTATTATTGAATTCGTGCAGTCTATCGCACCTGTCATTCACATTGATAGTTAAAAAGCAAATTTAAATCGAACACTTCATCTAGGGCAGAATGGGAATCACATTCTGTGCTTTAGCCATTGCGAAATTCTATTATCTACACAGGCGGCTCCAAATCTGAAGAAAACAACGAAGCAGGCGTTTTCTGAGAGGAGCCTCACATGGAAATTGCCATACATCTTGCTTTTCCATAAACCGACGGTCAACACAGTTGGCTTTGGTTAGATGACGCTTCGGGTAGCCTAACCCAAGCTTAACGAAAAAATCATTGTGACTAAATAAACCAACCCTGCGGACTCCAGTATCAATTCTCACTAGGCAGTGTTTTCTCTGGGGTCACCTGAATATGATGGGACTTGTTGACGATCTTGTATGCAGTGGATATAGAGAGGAGTGCGAAACTGTGACTCATTTTCTTTGTCCCAGTCTGGCCCTCTCAGAAATGCGTTAGAGATTCCTTGACTCAGACCGCCTGGATGAACTGCAAGAAGCTGGCAAGGAGGGATGGGTGTCAATATTGAACTTTCTAAGAGCGTCCAGTTGGGACCTATGAAGAATTTCTCATAAGTCTGGAGGGTGAACAATGGATCATGTTGTGCACTACATTCTAGAGAACCCTTCGGGGTTTCAACCTATTCTCAATCCATCCATCCATCAATGAATATATTGAAATAACTAAAAATAAAAATGAAAGCATTCTTACAATTAATTTAAGATTACCTCTTACCGATATTATCCATTCTAAGCAATAATTCAATTTGAATAATTCAATCAAACCCCAAATACTGCGTTCCTTTTTTCGTCCTGAATACATTTGTGTGAATCGACGGAACGGTGTCATAATTTAATTCTGTTCACATAAAAAGGAACAAAACAGAACCATTTCAAGTATTGTTTAACAAAAGCAAGGATAAATTCTTAAAAATTGTTGTTTATCAAAAATAAAGCCATTTTCCAACAAAGAGAACTTAACCGTAATTATTAGCAGTCCGGCTAAAATGTAAACAACAAATTGCGTGAATCTTGGAAGAATTCAGATGCATTCAGAGCCATTTGGAGTCCGAAAAAAGCGACGATAAATTGAAACTAAATCGTTCGGCCCGAAGAAGAAACATAAATAAAGATCATGAGAATCATGACTCCGCCAGCAAGAACAAGAGTTTGTTTCTTCGGTTCGAAGCTTGGGTTGGGAGTTCCACTGCGAAGCAAAAATGAAAATACCCACTGCTAGGGCCCACACGCTTCACTTTTTATAGGTGAGTGGAAATGGTGTGGGGGGGGGGGGGGGGAATTCCAAAATTCTCAGTTTCGATCGGGAGGACGAGCAACATACCAGTACTACTAAAAGGAAATTGATTCGGCAATTTTAAAATTGTGTAATTTCTGATTGGATCGATTAATTTCGGTAATCATGTAAGGAACTACCGCGCAAAAATATTATTGCGCTGGTACGTCTAAGCAAAAGGGGAGGAAAATTCTTCCACTTCGACCTGAAGTGTGTGGGTAGGCCCATTATCTACCTTCAACAGATGTTATTGTCACTCATGAGCACTCTTCATAATAATTTTCAGGTATTCAGAAGCAAACGCACACAATTGACATCTCTGAAAGGCAAAGAGTTGGGAATGCCAGAATTTGGTTTCAGAGGAAGAAGACAATCGAGATTGTTGTGTCAACGGAAGAAGAAGTCTAACGGATGAAGAAGCGAGCTTGGCAGAATTCTTTTTAGTACTTGACTGATCTGAGGAATCGGACTGAAAAACTAGAAAAGTGGAGGAGCTTCTATATACTAGTTTTTCGAATAGTGTTGCTGTGCAGGATGGAAAGTTTGGCTTTTTTTCAGTTGAAAGTCAATAATTAATTCAATAATTAAACTGTGGCATGTAAAGAAAATTTATTTCTTTATATATTTGTATGTATTAAAGTACGAGCCCATTCCACGATAATATCTGAAGATTCAGGATATGCACGTACGACTAGACTAGATAAGTGCATCAATCTGAATCTGTTCAAATCATGTCGAGGATAAACCTGGAAACCTATTGAGGACGTAATACCGATCCTGCTATATTTGCAAGAGTCCACAATTATTGTTCCATCACTCTTCTCTGATGGATGGTAGTAGATCGACGAGTGTTCATCAACAGGTATATGAACAATTGGCAGTAATATAGTCCACCGTTACGATCTAGTAAAAGAAAATGAAAAATAAGGTTACGGCAAAGATAGTCTAGTTATCTTCTTGTTAAGCTGAGTGCAGTATGAAGGAGCTGGTTTGAAAACTTTTTTTCTTAGAGCTACGCTTCTACAAAGGTGTTCTTAACCACGAAAGATTTGGGTACAAAATTACTGCTTCAAAAATCCTTGAACATAATATGTAGATACAATGTGCTTGTGGCAAGACTGCCTTGATACCTTTTAATTGGAAACGATTGATATAGATAGTAGAACTAGTCAACGAGAACTAGATTACCATGGTCTTCGTAGTCTTCAGCTAAAATCTAACAAGTTAAATACAAAAAATTTCTATAAGATTCAGTTTACTCAGGAAATTCAACAAAGAGACCATGAATACTTTTAGGTCCATTTTATTGTTGCAGTTTAATGAGGATAATCTGAACTTATGTAAAATGATGAATAGATTTATTTCAATTTATTATTATAAAGAAAAAAAATTAAAGCCATAGCAATCGCCCGTTGCTCTAAAACTAAGTTTGACGCTGAAAAAATGATAAAATTTTGAATTTCGAATAACTGGACGCCCACCTAAAGTTCTTTTACTCTTGGATGATATATTCCGGGTTTTTAGCTCTACATAGGTACACATTAAGGAATATCCCAAACAGTTGATTAACATTTCGAATTTCGAAAACAAAATCAATAGTCTTCATTCATTGAATTTGTCTATAAACTTTCCTTTATCTCGCAGGAGATTCGAAAAACTACAGTTTTTGCACCAATATAATCGGAAATACAAATTCCCGGTGGCCATAGGACATGTATTTAGAGAGTAATTTATGGAATAATCCTGGATTTTGATAAAATCGGGTTAATCTATAGTTTTCAGGCACGAGAAAGCGATTTCGATAGCTTTGAACATTAAAAAAAATACATTCAGGGGGTGTTTAGGGGTAACAAATTCAATAAAAGGCTATTTTTGAGGTAATAATGAGTGTTATGGTAATTATTTAATGGGTATTTGGAGTTAATGACGGAGTAAAACTGAATTTTGAAGAGATTTGATGAATCTACCCTCTTCGGTTCGGATAAAACAAATAAACTAAATTTCGAACTTGAAAACCAGATATAGGGGGTATTTAATGAGTACTTAAGTGCAGAAGCAAATCAAGGGGGGAGAAGGGCGAGCAATCGCTGCCCTAAGGTCACATCATCAAAATGTGGCGCTTTCACAACAACCAGGAATCGAACTAGTTATAACTTTTTATGAAAGAAGCTTACTTTACGTGTTATTTGTGACCCATAATAGCTTTGAATCTAGAAAAGCAAGCGCGAGAGCTTGATACTCTTTTTCAATAAAAATATAAAGCGAACTCGGCTTTATATCTTTCTAGCCGAAAATAGCATGTTTCAAGGCTGGCTATTTATTTCGAGCAAATATAAGAAGCCAATTTGGCATTTTACTTTATGGAGAGTTGTTAGAAACCGGTTGAGAGAATTGTTTAAATTTGTTAACATCTGAAGTGTATCGTAAAAAACTGTTTGAAAAATAATGTTTTATTTATTTTTTTTGATAAAGAACTGATTAAATTTATCCCAGCTATTTTCGTTTAAAATTTTCCGAATATCAGTTATTTTTGGTCCCTGCTAACAACGAAATTCAGATTATACGAATTCAAGCTTAAATATTCTGAATCCCTGATTTTCGTGTAAAGCGTTACTTAAGTATAAATTTAAAAACAACGAATATTTATTTCTTCATAATTTAAACAGTATTTGCCGCAGAACGATTGCGAGCTATTTGTTTGAATTCATTTCATTCAACTACTTTTCTATCAAATCAAACAAAAACATATTTAAATTGAAAGATTCTCCAACAACGCGTAAACGTCTTGGCGTTTAAATGAATTATTCAATTTAATTAAAAATTCACTTTGAAATGAGAAAATAATTCAGATTGAATACTCTGACGTTTAGTATGATGGGTAAATGCATTTGGATTTTCAATAACCGAACTGTTGTTCGTTTTGAAAGCAAAATGCCTTCACTTTGATCGTCAACAGAGTTAAATTTAATATTATTTTTGTAGGTTTGTTTCATTGTAACAATTCGATCACATTTCGAGTCTGGAGTCTGCTTATCGCAACTTTAAAGTTGTCTTTTATTTTTGGTATTTCGCATATTTATTTGAATACCCTTCTAGAAGCTGAATTTAGAATAGAGGTGATAGAGTATAGTAACCCTTTGGGTCCTGGTGTTCTCTCCAGAGGACAAACTTGGCAGCCGAAAAATCTTTATAATTTTCAGAAACCTTAGCTACTCTCAACACTGTTCCGTCAGAAATACGCTGCTTTATCGACTTACCGATTCCATTGAAAACTAAGTGAGACTTAAATCAGTTGAATTTTAGTTTCAACAGCAGAAAAGAAATTTTTATTTTCAATTTGTGTTTTCGAAGTGAAAGAAAAATAAGAAATATCTTGTGATTTTATGTTTATTAGTTTTTTTTTTTATATATAAAGGATAAACAAACTATAGTGCTTCAGTTCAGATTATAAATAAAACAAGGTATGGACCCCGCAATAAGTTTTATGTCTGTCCTCTGTAGAGGACATCTGGATTCAACGGTTGTAAAATAAAGTGCTTTCTAAAAATTGCAGTTAATTTTTGTTTTCTCATTTTACTTGCGTTTTTATGATTTTCCACTTTTCTGTATTTTTACGTGAATATTTGTATGAATTTTTGCCCCTTTTGCTTTAGGTTGGTCTATTTTGTCAAAAAATGGCTAGTTCTAGAGGTGAGAAATTGACTGAAGAATCGTTGCTTGAAAGTGTTGAACATTTATCACAGATGACGAAAATTATGATAAATAGTATAGTAAGATTTGTTTGCATTCAGAACGTCGTAATACTCCACGAAAATTGCGAAATCGAGTTGTACCATGATTGTTTTAGTCTCAGCTTGAGCCTACTACAGCACCAAAATGTCCGGCTGCAAGTGAACTTAATTCACTTCCACCGAAAAGACCCCACGGTAGTCCATGTAAAGCAATTTCCGAAACGGTGATAAGCTCCGGTTCATTTGAACAAGATGGCGATTTTTTCCACTAGTGTACTTCGTCACACTAGAAAAGCACCATTAATAATTCCAGAAACATTTCTAAAGCCAGAAGTAGAGGAAAATCATTCATTTGATACCACTAGGACAGAAAATATAAGATGGCGTCATGTTCGGAATTATACAACTACTGACAATACCACGTCTGTACAATTGTCTCCAACATTACCACATGATCAAAAAACACCGTTACAGTTTTTCTCCTAGTATCTTCCCCAAGAACCTTTCGATATGGCTGCAAAATACTGAAATCTGTATGCTTTATACAAAATGAGGTTCGATATTTTCATCCAACCAATGGATAATAAATTAGGCAGTAATTATTTGGTCTTCATGGTGTGGTTGGTATTTTAAAATTTTCAAGCTTAAATCTTTCTTCACTGATAATATGACCAGAGACAGACTTTTCCAACTGCGAAATAATTTACATATTATAAATAACCAAGCTAAACCACCAGATAATGCTGACCAGTAATGATTGCTGTTCGTAAGGCAATAGGCAATGCAGAATCACCAATTACACGAAAATCTAGCGTTAGACGAACAAATGATTCCTTTCAAAGGAACTCTAGAAATAAAACAGTATATAAGGGGGACTAAAACTGTTTATGCTTAGTGGGAAAACGGAAGACTTTATCACTTCATCGCTTATCACGGTGCAACAACTGAGCTTTCTCAACAAAACTTGAAAAAATTTGGATTTCCAGCAACTGTCAGATAGAATCCCTTTGACATCACCAGGACATAAGTTATACTTTGATAACTTTTTTTATACGTATCAACTAATAGAAGTACTGAAGAATCAGGAAATATATAGCATTGGCACTATGCGTGTCAATCGTTTCAGAGATCCACCATTTCCAATCGATGGTGAATTGAAGGCCAAAGGACGCGGTTCTTCAGCTGAACTTAAAAATGCTGATGGAAATGTAATTATAACGAAATGGTCAGTGCATATGGCATCGAATTATCTTGGCATTGGTCATCAACAAATGGAGAGAGAAAAGGAATATTGAAATACCACGTCCGCAAGCTCTTTCATTGTACAACGATAATATGGGAGGTGTAGATCTATGCGATCAAATGCTGCATGTACTAGCTCATATTTATAAAATCGCAGAAATGGCCACTTATATTAATTATGCATTTCTTTGATTTAGCCATTTTATCATTTTGGTATGACTACAGAGGAGATTGTGATCAGAACGATATCCCACCCAATCATCTAAGGAATTTGCTGGATTTCAAGTAGGATTTATCTACATCCATGGTTTTGAGCAATGTTCACGCACCCAGACGTCCAGGACGTCCGTCTAACGAACCGGCAGTGCATCAAAGTGGTAGTGCAAAAACAATAAACAGTATATTGACCAAAGATCTATGTTACGACCAAATTCGAGATTTTCTGCTATTTGTAAACGACAACAACAGCAGCCGGTGCAAATATAAAAATTGCAAGAGCAAAACATTAGTGAATTGCGTAAAAACAATTGATTTATTAATTATCATAACCGAAATTTGTTTCTTTTTTCATTTTCTTTGGAATTATATTTTTTATAACTTTTAAGGCTTTCGCGGTTGTTTACTGACATATTTAGGACATCTAGTCATGACGTATCGTTTCTGGTTAGGCGAAGCAAAACACCATCGTCTAACAATGTCAGCGCTGCGAACGAACGAAAATGTTTTGGTTCTCTCAGCGGATAAGGGAAATGCGACTGTTGTGATAAACAAAAGTGATTATGTCACTAAAATGAAAGTTTTAGTAGAAGACAGGATTATGTACATACCTGTTAATTAATTATGATCCAACAGCCCGTATTCTCTGATGGGTGTCGCAACTGATCAACGATCACAAGGCGATTCTTCCACCTAAGCGCCTCATTCCCTTTTGCCTGCAACCACGTAAACTGTATGGCTTACCTAAAATCCACAAAGCAGGTAATCCGATGCGTGCAATTGTCAGCCAAATAAAATCGCCAAGATATCTGTTATCTAAGCATTTGATGGATGTTTTAAAACCATTGTTCGGACAGACGGAACATCACATTAAAGATTCCACACATTTCGTGTCGCTTTTAGGTGACTTAAGGCTTGAAGAAGATGAAGTGATGATCAGTTTTGATGTAGAATCACTGTTTACTAATGTGCCTGTACAGGAAGTGCTAAGTGTCATTCAACAGATCATTTCATCCTCCGACATTAGCACTTCACATATACCTCTTTTGGAGTTCTGCTTAACATCTGGATATTTCAGTTTCTGCAACAATTTTTATCTACAAAAAGATGGTGTGGCTATGGGCCTACCTTTCGCACCTATAGTTGCTGACTTGTGGATGAAGAATTTTGAGAAAACAGCTCTAAGCAGTTCACAACAAAAACCTAAAGTCTGGCTCAGGTATGCGAATGACACCTTCTGTATTTTAAAAAGATCTGAAATCGAGAGTTTCTTACAACATCTAAACTCTCAACACTCCAAGACCAAGTTTACGTATGAACAAGAACAGAACGGATCCCTTGCGTTCTTGGACGTTAAAGTTATACGGAAGGATTATGGCACGTTAGGACACTGAGTTCATCGCAAAATGACATACACTAATCATTACCTACATGCTACCTCACACCACCACCCGGCGAATTTATCATCCGTCGTCTCCGCACTAGTTCACCGTGCCCACAGAATCTGTGATGATAATGATTTGGCGGCAGAACTCAAGTATGTGGATTATGTTCTGAAATTCAATGGCTACACAAGAAAACAACGGACTTTGAAGCCTGTTTTGTCAAGGGAAAGTGACATAAATCAGGAGCAGTTAAACCAGAAGAGAGCCTTCCTGCCCTATGTTAGAGGTTTCACGAATAGAGTGAGACAAATTTTGAAGCGACAGGGTGTGAAATCCTTCTTTTTTCACCTAAGAAGGTGATAAACCACCAGTAATCACCGAAAGATCGCGTTTCACTCCAAATACCAGGCGTATACGCAGTCCCTTGTAGCTGTGGGTCATATTATATTGAGCAAAAACAAAGAAGTATTGCTACCAGCCTAAAAGAACATATAAATGCTGTAAGCAAGAACCAGCGGGAAAAATCAGCAATTTGCGAGCATATTGTGGACCATCCAACAGAACATCTTTGGATTCATTTTGAAAAGGCAGAAGTCCTGGCACGCGAGCCTCATTATACTCCTCGTCTTGTTCGTGAGACGGTCGAAATAAAACGTAGACTTAATTTCAATCGCGACAACTGTTTCCAGCTTTCGCGAACATGGGATCCCATCCTTAAAACATCTTCAGGGTTAATCCGAAATAAGGTTTACTTAAAAAGTGCCGTAGAGACTTATGTTTGTTCACAAAACTCTGCACAACAGCAACTACAAATGGATCATCGACAGCAACAGCATACGCATCGGTACAATCTGCGTAGCTCCAATCGTATGTAACAATTCAGGCAGTTATCCGGTGACCACGCTCAATATAACTTGAAGCGAAACGTTCGGGGTGAGTACTTGTTTTAGCACTCATTAAATAATTTATTTATAACGCGGATAATCCGGAAAACGTATAAATATGTTATTATATTGTTTGTCTTAATTTTCCTCTAATGAAGCATTTTTATGATTAAATAGTATGATTTATAGAAATTCCTAATATTGAGCATATTTAATTTCCCAATAATAAAGGATTTTGTTTACAAAACCTCTCGAGTTACCTGTCCTAGTTTTATAACCGTTGAGTCCCAATTTCCTCTGTAATTTCTAGATGCAAATACGAAGACGTACGCGATATGGTTTTGCTGGTTTATATTGACGAATATAGTTAAAAGAAAAAAATCATAATAAAAATTATTCAGCCGCTATTTTTCTCCCAGGACTGAAAGGGTTGGGCACACTGTCGAAATTCTGCCCGGTTTTCACAATAAGAATTATAGAAAAATTTGAGGCAAAATTGAAAATGTGACAGAAACAAAATTTTTACAGAAGTATATAATATAAATAAGTTTGATAAGTGAAATTTTATTATTAATAAACAAGTTTTTAATTTAAACCTGAAATTGAATTTGGATAAGAAAAATGTTCCATTTAAAGTGTATTAAAATTCATGATTGTCAATGAAATGTGCTCTATTTACCCGAACCGAATTTATATCAAATTTTTTTGAGTTTGATAATAAGTAGTGCAGGTACGAGCGATCTGAAAGATCTACAGATTGAAACTCAATAAGTCCTGCCTGCGATCTACAATGAGTGAAGACAGATTGTCTGGGTTAGCTTTACTCTCCGCCTGAAGTGGATTATAATATGGTTATAGATATATTTGCAAGAATGATACCTAGATGAAGGAGGCTATTGTAGGTGGTTCATTTACATATTTGTAATTCATATCTACATACATACCTACTTATATTAATTTTTTTTTGAAATAATAGGATTCTGTTATGTTGTACTTTAATATAAAATATAAACATATGTTTGAACTACTTGAAGCTGGAGGTCTATGGTTTTCTTCAAAATATGAAATGAAACTTATTTTTATGTACTGGCCCAAATGTTTAAACTTAGATACGCCCCTGCTCAGTTATTGGATATTTATAAATTTGATTTTGAAAACGTGCATTTTTGAATTTTTATGAATACTGAATAAATTATGGTAAATTAAAAGCTATATTCTTAAATAAAATTTAAAATATGAATTTTATATTTGCCTAAAAGTTGCAATTGTTTTTAGTAAACTACAGCACATGTAGAGACTCTAAAGATCAAGTTATAACATAAGTGAAAATTGCCCTCCATCCATCCGCTGGAAAAACAATGTCATCGACGAGCATTACGTTGTGATGTCAGAATTTCTAGAAGTCCTTGAATGACAGGAGCTGAAATCAGAAATTGCCTGATTTATGTTTCATCTAAATATGTAGTAAGTGGTAGATCTTAGTCAACCAAAGTAAAATAATGAATGAAATTACGTTTAAGCGAAAGCTTTAAAAGAGATTGGTAAATATATTTAGGGAAAGTTTCACTGTCTAAGCCCTTAAACTCATAAGCTGGTGTTATGTTACATCTAACATAAATGAGAAATGAGAGAATAGAGCTATGCTTAAACCATATCTTGCATCAGTGGCATAGACTAGAAATCAGGGGCCCACTCGTAAAAATTTTAAGGGCCCTTTTTAAATACATATTTACAAATGGAAGTCACAATTTGTAACTCCTCAGGTATATACTGTACTTTATACATTGCAAAAAATTCATAATTGACAGCCAAAATTTGTGGAATATATACATTGTTAAGTGTGGACATACGCATATATTAATACGTAAATACATATTACATCTATATATAAATCCTCTCTGGCGAAAAAGTAATTAGGGTGTAAAATTTGGTATTTATTAAAATAATATTCAAAAATATTATTACAATCATATCTTGAGATATCTTGTACGCCAGTTTAAAAAATGTAGTTTCGCAAAAAAAACTACTCCCTGCCGCTTTCACTTCTAATTTCGGAGATAATTTGAACTGGTTAAATGCTTAAAATATTCTTCAAAGTATAAACAATTCATCTACCAAACCAAAAATTTAAATATTTTGAAAACCTCTAGTTGGTGGAACTAGGGCCAGATCTATATGTGTGTGAGGGGGGGGGGCGGGGGGAGGGGCACGCGGGAGCATTTGTCTTCGGCGCTAGTTTTAAGGGGGCGGCAATACGACGGACTTCTGAACCCATAACTAAACTAGAAAAAATGTAATTATAAGTTTTGGAACATTTTTGCAGACCATACTTAACACTTCACTATTCTTTCCGGAATATAAAAGCTCCTTTGCTAACTTACTGTTTCTTAAATTTAAGTCTCTAGGCTTCTGTAAGCTAATGAAACTAAAACTTACACTAAATTCTCAAATTGTACCTTTGGTTCATGTATGAAATGAATTCAAAAACTGTACAAAAGTGGCTGGCAACCCTATGTTCCTCGTCATCCATCAATCCTGCCACGAATGTAGATAGAATATAAGACAGTAGGCACAAGCACAGAGTTACCCGAAAATTATTTTTATGTCAGCTAAATTTGACCATTTTAGGCAGAGTTAACGCCTTTAAGTCCGAGTAAAAAATCGGATAAATCCTTTCAACCTGAACGGCAGTTTTCCAGAATTCCTACGCAGAGTTTTTTTGAAACCGTCTCAAATTTTAGTACTTTTAGCCGTGAAGATTCATATTGAAAAGCGGAAAAAATAAAAAAACTAATCTCTAACAGAATTAAATTTTCAATTTGTTATTCTTGTCTTAAAAATCTGTCTCCGGTATTTTTAAGACAAGAATAACAAATTGAAAATTTAATTCTGTTAGAGATTAGTTTTTTTATTTTTTCCGCTTTTCAATATGAATCTTCACGGCTAAAAGTACTAAAATTTGAGACGGTTTCAAAAAAACTTGCAATTTCAATATTGCATTTTACGCTCAAACGCAAGCCTGTCTCTATACAGGGTGTCCCAGAAATCAACGTCAAGCCAGAATTGGGCAATAGATCAAGTTTTAACAGTTGTCAGAAATATATGCAAAAAAATCTTGGACATGTTTTTTTCCAATTATAAAGATTCAAAAATAAGTCTTAAAAACTGACAACCTGTGATGAATCTTTCAAGTCCTGTGACTGCAAATATTAACTTTTAGTTAGTTTTTCTTTCTGTAATGTAACCACGAATAATCCTTCTGTAAATTACAGTTAAAAGTTAAAACAAATAAAATGTTAGATTTTTGCCTAACATTGCATTCAAAATAATTACATTACCCAAATTTAACCGACTGAACTGTAAAAGAAATTTACACTATTTTGGCAAGTAACATTAAAACATGGCGCGTTAAAAAGGATTCCAAAATGTTATGACACTTACTAATTGCTACTTCCCAATTGAGGAAAAAAAAATTTTTTAATGAAGTCGGATTTCATACAATTTTGAATGAGACGAAGAGTGACGTTATTTTGACTGGTGTGAGCGAGACAGATGGTGACGCTACTTTATTCGGTGTGAGCGAGATAGATAGTAACGCCAACTTGACCAAAGGGTACCACTGGTTAAAAAAGTAATTTGTTAGTTTTAGGTGCATTTGAAATAAAATTCAGTTGTAGGATTTCTTTGCTCGATTCCGGCTTGACGTTGATTTCTGGGACACCCTGCATACTGAGAAACAGCTCGGTATTCGCTCGGTGTACACTCAGTATGCAGTGAATTGCAACTCAATATTGAAATTGCGAAAAACGTACGCGGTATACGAGTTTATTGCAATATGACCCTAGTTATAAACCATAATCATTAAATAAACGAACCTTTTAGAACCGAATTTAATATTGCAATGTTGGCTACAACTTTTTCTGAAACTTAATATTTGACACTTGTCAAATTGAAGTGTCTATTTCGTTTTATTTTTCATGTAGACAAGTAATTTCACAATATTTTCTTGCATTTTGTACGTGCGCGGAGCTTTCTTAAGTCAAATGACAAATCAAGTGTTAAATCAAATGTAAATTCTTAGTATCGTACACCGCAAGTGTGTCTCTGAAATTTTATATTGCATAATTGCATTATAAAAAAATATAAATATTGAAATTGCAAGTCTGTCTCTAATATGTAATGATACGATTTTTTACTTTAATTTTATTTTAAAACAGTTTGAGATTCAAACGACATTTAAGATCTATAATGGATCTTAATTTTTGTTTGAATTTCAAATTCTTTTCATTTAACAATCATTTGTTTCAAATTCAAATTGTTTGTAACAATTCTGGTTCTAGTTTTAGGGTATGCAGAATAATATTTCATCTATCATATACAGATGATGATAATACACACTGGAACTGTAATAAAATTTGCCCCAAATGAACGTTGTTATGACGGGGCGGCAACTAACGTCTTTGCCCCCTTCAAAACTTTCCTAGATCTGGCACTGGGCTGAACCTCTTAAGCAATAACAATTCATTTTTTATAGACATTTTCAGAAAATGTTTCGATAGAATTTTTATTCACTCGTGGAGCTATTTTCAGATTCTGTATCCGTCTTCAATAATATGCATAAAAATTCTTAAAAGAAACTTTCAAGTAAATGTCTAAGGAAAAAATTGAGTACTTGTCTACATCAGGTCGAGACATCATTTATTTTATATTGGAATTGGAGCATACATTCATGTACATGCTATACCAACTTTATTCACCTATACTACATGCATATTATATCACCCACGAAAATCATCCAACGTAAGCAATGCAAGCAAAGTTTTCTTCAATATTTTAACGAAAATAAAGCAGAGATTTATGTGTGCAGTGGCGTTGTTAATGCCTGTCGGTTCTGCTAACAAATCCCAGGAAGCAATTTTCTGGTACAACCCAAGCATGGTCATGCGATATCCTTATATGTTATTTTTTTTTGTTGTAAAATGCTAGAATTCTTTGAAATGTTTTGTTACCAGTTTGGGGTCCCTAAATTTCGGGGACCCGGCTGCCTGGCGGGGTTAACGGGTGCTTTATCTACGCCACTGCCTTGCACTTAAAGGCAAGCTGTGAAAACAGGCTATGCGGTAATTTCTTGTTTAAAGATTTTTATGGTGTTTATAAAATTGAGCACAATATAAGATTGGATATATTTCACATCACAAATTCCATCGTCATGTCCCTTCGCAGAGGGTAGGACCCGGCAAAGTTCAAAGTGGAAGCCAATTTCTAGACTTCGCCGGGCGCGAGATTGCATTGCTATTAAAGTCGGTAATGTGAAGCATGTTTGAAAAAATCCATCATAAATGTTGTTAAACAGACCAAGACAAAATTGTTGAACATTGGATTTGCTGGTACAACGAGTACATATACATTATATACCCAGGATAATTTTACTTTTAGTTTACTAGTGCTGGGAAAGTAAATCACTATAGATAAATAACATCAGGATTTTCATATGTGTGTATGCCATGAATGTCTCGAAATGCATTTGTAGAAAATTTTAAACAACTATTCCAGTAAGTGTGACAACAGTAATTTCTCTAATCTAACAACTTCTCTTCCTTATAGAAAATTAAGAATTTTAAAGTAAAGATCTGAATCACTTTCCTGTTTTTATTGTCAAAATGACGAAGTTCCATAGCAGACTGAAGTGAAACTAAATATGCTTTTACTATATTTTAAGTGAAAATGAAACCGCAAATAAAGCCGAAAAGTCTACTAAAAGTATTCCAGGTTTGATTTGAAAATATTGCTTGGATGTTTATTTTTGTGGATCAGTAGTCTAATTAGCTGCGAAGTTTGATGTATTGCTTGAGAAACTTTTAGTTATCGTTGGTATTTTAAAATTAAGAAAATTTGTGAGCCATTTGTGAGATTTTCCACGGTTACTTTTTGAATCAATATTATAAGTAGGGCAATAGAGATTCACCAGATTACCTTCCACCTCCCACCTGATAATCCGATTTAAGTATTCTAGAAGCTGAACTCGCTTGAACGGGAAACATAGAACACCCGTCTCTGCCCAATTTCACCGGTACGTGAAAAACGGAGAACTAGTAGTAGTACGCGAATAATGGAATCCACTAGTTAGTACGTGTGGGATAGTTTTCCTATCATACCTTTCTGTTAGATTTGTCATACTAACCAATAATTTAACATTTTACATTTATATATATCAGCTGTTGTCATTTGGATCCTTACTCTACTGAAGCTACCCGCTCGAGAACACGACGTCACAAGGGTGTTTCAGGTTAAACTGCATTCTGTTCCGGTATACCACACGATTTCTTTAGGAATAAAACGCCCCCCCCCCCTCCTTCGATGGAGTCACCACTTAGGAGTTAGCTATTTAAGGACTTCGCAAATATTTGTGAACCCTGATGGGAATAAATGAGTATAACTTTTGAGTCACCTTGTGAATTAGAAAGTACCTTTGAAATGAGGTGGGTAGGTATTAATTATTATATTTTATTCAGGCATCTATCTGACCTAAACTTATAGGCCAGTTTCAAACCCACAAATGTTCTCTTACGTCAGAAAATAATCCAAATGCTTACCATATGCTCAACACAGAAGGTAAATTGGCTTACTTAAACCAGATCATAAATGAGAGGTTGGATTATCAGTACATAAATTTACGAAGAAGAAGAGTTTTCTTCCACCTCGCATGTCGCTTCATGCGTTGTACATTTTCATGAAAGTTTTAAAGTGTACGGTTGAACAAAAATGTGTATATTGACAAATTAACATAATTTGTGTAGAATATCGCCCTGCAATTTGAAACCAGGCACACCCTGATTATCAAAATTGAAACGGCACTTTGCGTCTGAATCTCCTTGACGAACTATCGAGTAAAATTGTTTGTAATTGAAGTAAATACTTCCTGAGTGATTTTTGTTTATTTAGGCAGGGGGACAGGAGAGCCCATCCCAAGCACGTAGGCCATAGCGGCTCACTGTGCTGTCCTGCTAGAAGCCCTTTCACCAAAACCTTCCTGTCATCTTAATGAAGCGCATCAGGTCTTGGTGAGGAAAGTTTTAGAGCTCATCCATAGATAGAAGGGCAGACGCTAGAGTATCCAGTCTGCTCCGAGCGAAAGCCGGACATGCACAAATAAGTGTTTGGTTGGTTCGAGCTCTCCCTCCATTCTTGTTAGATGAACGTGAAGTGAGCTGTGACATGTGATGATGCCACCTACAGTTCTACATTGTTTCCTTCCGAGCCCGATGAGAAAATCATAGAGATTCCCAATGACCCCATCAAGAAACAGTTTTGTACACCTCCAAGTACTCAGGTTCGCCCATCTCTGCTCATGCTTTCTATGAACATCCGCTTCAATGAGAGACCCGAGACTCGAGCTGGTAACGCCTACGGCGGGTTCCGGTGCAAATAAGACCCATACCTAGCTAAAAGGTCAGCCGTTTCATTCCCCATGATCCTCATGTAACCAGGAACCCCCCGAAGAGGCACTTGTTGTGGATACAAGATTTATCCACAGACGATCTGCAATCCTCCAGTAACTTAGATGTTATCCGAGGGCCACTCAGAATGACAAGATCGAAGAGCGGTAGATTCAGAAGGACCTCGAGACCAACAGTAGCCGTAGGTCGCATGGAGCCTGTAATTCCTAGGCAGTCATGCTTTTGCACAACCGCAAGCTTCCAGATCGCAGTCCTTACGAGCGTGCTCGGCCACCTTACGCATGAGGCATATATGAGCATGGGTCTAACGATCGAGGTATATAACCAGTGCACAACCCTTGGTCTCATGCCCCATATGCAGCCAAAGATTTTCCTACATTGTGCGAAGACCCTCGTAGCTGCTTTAACTTTTGCTCTACGTGCAGTCCCCATGTCACATTCGAGTCGAGGAAGACTCCAAGATGCTTGACATGAATAGAAAGTTCCCAAGTTATGCACAAAAAGCTTTCGAAGAACAAAGTACCCAACCTTACGTCATCTGGAGAAGAGCTGCAAGCTAGTCTTTGTTGGGTGGTTTACTGTGCCTGGAAATGAGGAGAGGGATGTCATCCGCATACCCTTCACATGAAAATCCCACGTTTTTCAGCACCGTGATGAGTGAGTCAACCAACATACACCAGAGTACTGGAGAAAGCACGCCATCTTGCGCGTAGCCTCTCTCCACCAGCATACTGAGAGAGCTGTTGCCGCCCACCTCGTATCGTCGTCTTAGCATTTGGTCAATCCATCGCATGCAGTCTTGAATATTAAGGAGATCCCATACACACACTCCCATCTATTGCACCTAAGCAATGTGGATAGATTCAAATTTTGTAGAAGTCATCAGCCTATTTTTTAAATTTAGTTCAGTAGTTGGTGGCATATACAGAGGCCCAATGTATACTAAATAACTGCTAGTAGAAAACAAGTGTCCCATAATCTACCATGTCATCTACCATCTAAAATCTAAGTAACATTTTAGGTGACCATAAAAGTTGCGTTGTGCAAGCACTCTTAGTATACCGAGCATAAATTGTTTTAATCGTAGACGGCGTGAAGATTTACTATATTCACTATGACTACTGTTATGGACGAGATTTTCAAAGTCATTAGCTGATCTATAGTTCATTAATCTCCAAGCTATAAGGAATTATGAGGAACAGACTTCATATTCGAGGATCAACTCAGAAATTAACTGATTACCATAGTGATACTCTGACACGAAGTGCGTAGTGATCTGCAAGACTAAGTAGTTACTGATAGTTGTTATTAGACCTTCTTTATCTTTGTCACCTGTCGTTTTTTATGATATTGCTTATATTGCTGATATTCGTTATTCTTTCCATTTTCTCAAATTCTATTTAAATCGTTAGTTAGTTGCCCAGAGAAATCATGCAAAAGAATAAATTTTGTTCCTCCGCTCTCTGGGCAAGCTGTACTCCTGGGTGGTTATTTTTGTTATGATGGTTTATAACTTTACCGATATTATGGATGGAGCTTGAACCCAGAATCGTAAAATTATGAAAAAAATTATATTATCCATTACACCCCAGCTTGAAAGAAACTTCAAAATTTATATCCACCCAAATTTACACATCAATTTTATTTTAAAATCTTACAGTAGATTCCATAAAGGCAATTTCTTAGGTAAATGTTTTCAATTGATGTAAATACAAAATGTTGACAAATTTTGTCCACAACTTCCCCTAGGGTCGTAAGATCTCTATATTTTTTTTTTCATTTACAATATGTTTCGACTGCAAATAAGCGAATTGATTTCTAAACACGGATTACTGCTAACTTCATTATAAAGCAACTGACTGACAATCAGAAGGAATAGAAAATACCTACATTATTATTATTATAAACAAGGAATAAAGCTATAATTGCCCTAAGAATAATTCTTACGATACCCTAGATGAATGCTGGTGCAAATTTCGTATGGTAACCTCTCTGTACAAGTTGGATCTTTGAAGTGATTTTTCGCATATGTTTCTAGAACGGTTTGTCGGACAGTAAAAGTGATTATAACCAATTTTATAGGATTTCGTATACTGAAGAAGGTTTTATAGGTTTAGTATACGCCAAAAATCTAAATTTTTGTATGGAGACACAAAGAAAGGGTTGTGCGATTTGATCCTGTTTTTATGAAACATTATGGCGAAGCGTTCTCAGGCAGTGTCAAAATATACAGGGTGTTTCCGTCGTAAACAGGAAATGATAGTACTCACTCAGACGAAAAAAAATGTTTGACAGGAGGGGGGGGGGGTGTCCACATCAACAATTTGGGAGATACAGAGTGGTTAAGAAATTATGCTAGTCTTTCACAAAAAACCCTGTATTTTTAAAAGTACAGGTTGTACGGTCGTTGTCAAGAGCTTATTGTATATGACCTTTCCAACGACTGCTCTTTCAGCCCCGTAATCCTCTCATCTTCTCTCATTTTCGGTCGAAAATTAAGAATTTCGGATTTTCTTACCATTTTTTTGACTTTGACATCTTTTTCTTTTTTGCAAAAAATTGGTTAACATAACCTTTTTTTTATATAAACTGTACACTGCGGACTCTCCTGTTCGAGTCAAACAAATGGTTAGAAAATCCGAAATTCTTAATTTTGGACCACCAGAACTCCGTAGAGAAGAAAAGTACGGGGCTGACTGATGTGAGTTGGAAAGACCATAAATTTCTGCATACAAAAAGCGACCGACCACCCTGTACTTTTTCTGATACAGGGTGTTTTGTGAAAGACTTGCATAACTTCTGACTCAATCTGTATCTCTTAAAAGTTTGAAATTCCGTGTGCAAAATTTGAACACTCTAGGTGATCGTGTTTATAGAGTTATCGTGAGGACAGTCAGATAGACGGTCGGGCGGACAGACGGACATGCAAAAATCAAAATAACTTTTAACATTATGGGTGTGAATCCAATCCACATTTCTATACCCTAATTTTTTCTGTGCATTACAAAGGTAATGACAAGCTTCGTATGCTCACTGTAGATTTTATCTAAGATACAAAAAGGGACGTAGGGTACCGGAGAGCCGTTCTCTAAGCATTGCGACCTAATAGATCTTTTGTACTATACCAGTACACGTTTGCCCTTTTTAGGAAGATTATTGCCTAATTAGGGCCGTTTTATGTACACGCGATGGGGTTATTTATATCTTATGCAGACATTAGAGTCTCTGGCGAGTATGTCCTACGCATTCGCAGAGCACGTGCTCTGCAGAATCTATCTTCTTGTTGCAGAATCGCAGTTGTTATCTGTGCTCTTGCCTATTTCCTTACATATGTACTCAGGTGAACCTTGATACTTCATGAGTTCGCCGGAGACGAACAACCATTCTTTATGGCGAAAGTGGCGTTTGTGCTCATACAAAATAAAACTTTATTTCAAGTTATTCAATTCTTAGGTAAAACAAAGAGGCGCCCCGGTACCTAGGTGTATGAAAAGGTTCCAGAGATTTGATACGCTGGGATACTTTCCTTGATCAGTACAAAACAGTCCGAAGTTCTCAGTTCATTGTCCAGTCTTTGTGGAACTGAAGCTCGCGCATCGTTATTCAGCACCTTTTATGGTCCAGGTATAGACTTATTGCATAGCCGATAATACTTTCGCCGGCACTGGGTCGGTTTGGCTAGTACACATCGTTTGACCTGTAACCCACACGTGTTACGGTTCATCAAGACTCTCTCAAGTGCTAATCCCGACTGTTATCGGGACAGTCTGGGTTGGGATCCTTAATTATTCGACACAACAAGGGGACGAGAGCTGGACTTACCCGAGCCAATTGACCAGTGGCCTATTTCACAAACTTACAAATTGTAATTTACAAGTGATTTTTAACAAAAAATATAGAAAAATTGATATTTCACTAAATATCTGTGCTAGAAAATTGTAGTTGTATTCTACAAGGGGAAATTTGGGAAAAAAATTCAGTTTCAGGGCTCATTGCTGTCCTGATGAGATCGGCCTGTTACTGCTGATTGAAACACTTTACACACAGTACCTATACTCCCAAAAATTTCTTTATGGAATTTTTGGTCTTCGGCTGTTAGACCAGAAACTGACAGTACGTCGGTATTTGTTTTTTAATTTTCTCTGCTCATATGCAGTAGGTTGAGAATTGCCTGTAGACTCGTATTTTGCACGGGTCTCGAAAGAGTAAAAAACTCATTACCACTTTCCACTTTTCCATTTTTTGTTTCCACAAAAATTTTTTGTAGTTGTAACTCAAGCTACAAATTTGTAGGAATAGAACTTTCCTGTAGATTTCTGTTTCACTAAAGAGATTGGAGCTTCAAAACTTTTGCATTATACGAGAATATTTCACAAGTGAAAGGTGCTATGTAAGTTTCTAGAATTTTATTTTACTTAGATTGGTAACATTCATTTCAATAAGAAAATATCCTTGATGCGTCTAAGACATAGCAGAACTGATAGTTGCTGAAGCGAAAATTTTGCAGGACTGTCATAAGGACAATTTGGCTCACGGTAGCTTTATGTACTTTTCAGAGTTTCAGAGATAGGGTCGACTGTTAACCGAATGTCCACCGATGGTTTGCTCGCTTTAAACCAGTGATC
The DNA here is from genome assembly GCA_963930735.1 of Dioctria linearis. NCBI lineage: Eukaryota > Metazoa > Arthropoda > Insecta > Diptera > Asilidae > Dioctria > Dioctria linearis. The sequence goes on from OZ005744.1 coordinate 164,731,583, forward strand.
AAGACGCACCCCCGCGATTGTGCTTCAGCTTCACGAGTATTCTATTCCTTTGGTTAAAGACCCGCGACTTTACTGACTATTAACCTATCTAGAATTCACTGTGCTTCCTGTACATCTCAGACAGAAGGAAACATCCCTTCTGTTGAGGACACGCAGCGTTTCTCGCATCCCAGTTAACTTAAAATTAGCTAAAAACTGGCTTTAGAGTTTTTGTTGTAACAGTAACGTTTTTTATAAATTTAACTTTTTAATAAATTTAATCCTTTTTCGTTTGTAATGATCGCCGATAACTTGACATTTCTCGCTAATGGATGGAGAGTTAAGAAGCCAAAAACTACAAAACATTTGGCACCCATTCTTAATTTCTAATACGACATAAAATTAATAGTTTTTTCTTTATAAATAAAATTATTTACAACAATTTAGATTTCCTTAATTTATGTACATTTTTCCCCTTTTTTTATAAGAGTTATTACAGAAATTTGGTCTTCTTTCCAAAATTCTAAAATTTCATTGTTCCCTGAGCGTCTCTGTGATATCTTCCAGTGGTAATTTAATAGTCTCAAGGACAGCAGAGGCAACCTTTCGTTGTAGTTTGTAGTAAAAAGTAGTATTTTTCATTTTGTTGTTGTTGTTTCGTGTTTGTTATTGCGTTTTAAATAACCACAAGTCATTTTCATATCCATCCATTATCCATTTAGCGGCGTTGAAGAAATTGGCGAAATGTTTTTGGAAGAAGTACAAGAAGAGTTATATAACAGCATCACAGTTGATTTCCTACATGAGTCGAATCGGTCGGTAAAGAATGGTTCTATTGAGATAATGAGAACTTAAATTGAACTAGCTGATAAGCAAATTTTTTAGCTTTTTTTCTGTTTTTTTGTTTTGTATTGTAAATATGTATGACAACGAGTGTTCAGTATATTTAGTGGTGGCAGTGGTGGGATATATATGATGGAATGCAAATTTTGGGTAATTTTGATTTTAAGACAAAGAAAAATGCTTGTGATCAAAATATTGATTATTTGATTAAATGAATGTGACATGCTACTAACTAATTAGATCATAGTGTTTCGTTGAAGAGATGAAAGCTAAAAATCAATGATTATTGCGAAACATATTTATACTATGCATTTATACAAATGCGTCTACATAATGTGAATTGTAGGTTTTTTATGATTTTATGTACAAATCTATTATTTAAAATAAAAACAACTAAAGAAATATAGAATATAAGTATAGGCTTAGGTTCATTCTAATCCAGATTTTAAACTGTCTTCAAATGCTGAAAATTACAAAAATTTTGAATTTTTTACCAGCTGGCTTTTAAATATTAAAAACAAAATGCATAAGCTCGCAATCTAACATATAGATCTAAAGCAGAGTTGTCACTTTGGCTTCAATCGTAGAAAATGTTTACTTCGGGCAACGTTTGGCTACAGGCATATCCCCTAACATATTTTGGCTACGCTAGATTTCTGAATACGTGGCTAAAATATTTCAAATAATTTTTATTCATTTTAATTCTCAGAATGTTGCACTGTTAATGTAGTATCATTATTTATGCTAACTAAATTCACCTATACCAATTTGAAAATTCTTGGGCTCATTTATAAATAAAAAATTGTAAAGGGCGTGGGATTATGTATTTGGGGCAATGTCGACTTTGCATTATTCTTCTTTGGTTTTAAATTTATTAGCACTGCCCTACAACTACTCAGGGTATGATTTTTCCCTCATAATATCTGGAAAAATTGTATGCCTTCAGATCCTTTGCAGACAGTCTGGGCTTTTCTAAAGCATGCCAAGAGCTCCACACTACAATCTATAAGACTGCACGGAACACCTTCAAGTCCATTATCCAGAGAGAAAAATTTCTTTTTGACCAGTATGTTAGACAAAGAATCTTGGCATGCCGCAAAGGTAGTAAAGGTTTCTGGTCCCTGGTCAAAACCATCAGGAACAACTTCAGCAGTTCATCTATACCTTCACTACTTAATAATGGCGAAGTGGTTGTTGACTCCCAGGATAAAGCTAATATTTTGGCTGCTAGATTCGCATCAAATTCTTTTCTTCCACCCACTTCACAGGCACCTGTTGTGCATCCCCCGTGCGGATGTGTACAAGAGCCAATACACATCCGTACGAGGGATGTGTTCAAGGTCCTTAATGGTATCAACGTCTCTAAAGCCGCAGGACCTGATGGGTTCTCGCACCTATTAATTAAAAGCTGTGCCTCATCCTTGGCTAAACCTTTGCGCAAACTATTCTACCTGTCCTATTCGACAGGAAAATTTCCAACTGCTTGGAAACTAGCTCACGTTCAGCCTATTCCCAAGAAAGGAGAGGGTAGCGATCCCTCAAATTATCGACCAATTGCAATCACTTCGATTCTTTCAAAGGTTTTTGAATCCATCATTAACTCCAAATTAATGAAGTATCTGGAAACCAATCAGCTCATCAACGATCGCCAATACGGCTTCCGGCACGGTCGCTCATCTGGAGACTTGCTGACTTTTCTTACGGAACGTTGGAATTGTAGTCTTCACAATTTTGGTGAGTCCAAAATCGTTGCTCTAGATATTTCAAAGGTCTTTGATAGAGTCTGGCATCCAGCCATTTTAGCCAAACTCAAAGCACTTGGTCTTTCCCCTCTTCTTCTATTATGGATTGAAAGTTTTTTATCTAGTCGCCAAATAGGTGTTGTATTAGATGGCGTTATATCCGAACCTCATCCTATTAATGCCGGTGTCCCCCAGGGCTCTGTTATTTCTCCGACTCTATTTCTAATCTTCGTTAATGATCTGCTTTCCCTTACTTTTAATCCTATCCATAGCTTTGCTGATGACAGTACCCTTGATTTCGCATACTCCTTTGACACCATTGCGGATTCCAGAGGGAACGCCACATGTGTTAAACGAGACTGCATGATTAGATCATTGAATAACGATCTTGACAATATTCTCGCTTGGGGCAAAGTGAATTGCGTCGAATTCAATGCATCTAAGACCCAAAGCTGTCTCATCTCATTAAAACAAGACCATCACTTAACCACTCCCGTTTCGTTTGATGGAGCATTAATTTCTGATTCACCGTCACTAAGAATTTTTGGCATTAATATTTCCAGTAAGTTAAGCTGGACAGATCACATCTTCTCGGTTGCCAAAGAAGCATCAAAATGTCTTGGTTTTTTGAAAAGGTGTAAGAAATATTTCAGCCCATCAAATATAGCGCTCCTCTACAAGTCCTACATCAGACCTAGAATGGAATACAATTCCCATATCTGGGCCGGGGATGGTCGCACAGCCTTAGCTTCATTGGATATTGTCCAAAAGAGAGCCTGCAAGCTCATTGGCGATGTGGCAATTACTCGTCATATCGACTCGCTCGAGCACCGTCGCAATGTTGGATGCCTTTCGCTCCTTTATCGCTATATGCATGGTCAATGTTCTGATGAAATATCTAGTCTGATCCCTTGTATAATAGTTCCTGCACGCAATACTCGCGCTGCATCCCGCGCTCATCCTTTTACCCTTCAAATTACCTTCGGCCGTACACTTAAATTCCGTGATGCTTTCTTATCCGGAACTGTGCGAATGTGGAACAGTCTACCATCTTCTGTCTTTCCTCCGGCATACAACCTGCGAAAGTTTAAGGGCGACATACATCGGCACCTCCGCCGCTCTCCTCATATCCCTTAATCCTTTCCCTATCTCCTTCCTGCCACGCTGTGCTTTGCATCATAGGGTATCCCCTGAGCTTGGCTTAATAATATAAAAAAAAAACTAATCCATCTTTGAATTGGTGTAGTCTGACGCACCTTTCATCGGCAGGGACAGCGACCACCTCCTAAAAAACAATTTTGAATATAATGGGAATCACATTCTTTGCTTCAAACATTGACAAATAACGGCTCCAAATTCGAAAGCCATGGCAACACGGTTTTCCAGGCGGAAATCAAGGCCATTTTTGAAGCGGGAAGGCATCTCCTTAACTCAGACACTGCGAACAAGGAGATCGCCATCTGCTCAAACAGCCAAGAAGCTGTTAAAGCTTAATCTAAATACTTTACAACCTCCAAACTAGTACTAGAGTGTAAAACCACCTTGCATTCCCTCTCTCGAAATAACAGGGGAAATTCGATATCCGCTTCGTCACTGTGCCCACAAATTATTCTAATTTTTTTTATACATGCGACCGACTGGACATAGGATCAGTAAAGTGAACTAGAGAAAAACGGAAAAAAAGTGTCATTTTTACTTTCCTATACAAACGAAAAAAAAACTGGATGAGAACAAAATTAAAAAAAAAACGGTCACAGCGAGCTGGCTCGCGCAATCAGGGTTCCGTACCAGAGCTTTATCAACAAGTCATCAGGGAAACCCTGATAATATCAACCCCAGAAGATAAGAGGGGCCGTGGAGAAACGATGCTTTTGTATGTTATCTCTTCATAATCAGATCATCAATATTTTTTGGAATTCTTGAAGGTAGCCCTTTCAAACGATACCCCACAATACAAAAAAAAAAAAAATATTTTTGAGGATGCCCAACTCAATCTTATTAAAAATTAAAAAATATATATATTTCATAATCTTTGACTATTCAAATATATGCGCGTTATAAAGATCTTACATTCTGCCAAATTTCAAGTTCCTACGTGACGTCGTTTACGAGAAAAATATTTTTGACCGACAGACAGGCAGACGAAAGAGTGTTCTTATAGGAAGTTTTTTTTCTCTTGAGGTACAGAACCTAAAAACCCTAAAAAAAGGAAAGGACTCCATGTGACTACTAGACATGATTTCTCTGATCCTCGAAAATCTGAAAGGAAGAAGGTTGATTAGCGCACTTTTTCTTGAAACCTACTCCTTTATCTGAGTAGCCCTACTTAAGTTAAAGGGAAGGCAGTAAGCTATAAATGAAGAACGTATTTTGGAATGACAAATGATTGCAACATTTTTTGATGTCGATTTATTGCTTATTTTATACCATGCGGTCGCTAGGTCACCTCCTACTTCGGATTGGTGAAAAGGCTAAAATTAGCTGAGCCATCTTTAATGAAAATTGTAATAAAGCTTATTGAATTAAAAATAATTTTGCTTTCTTTTATATTTACAAAAAATAAAAATAATATGTTTCGCAATAAACGATTGGAATGGAGGCGCGATATGAAAATTTTTTGATGCAAAAAAAAAAAAAATGAAAACAAAACTATGATTGAAAATGTTCTCTTTCTTATACGATAGATTTTTTTAATATATTTCTTACCTGTAAACGGAACCCTCTGATGCATAGATGATGTTTTGCCTTTACCCTTTTTAAAAGAGCAGAAAAGCAATTCCCGCATACCTTTCCGAAAGTTTCGACTGAGAAATGCATACAATAAAGGATTCACTCCAGAATTGAAGTATGTGACAAGAAAAGTCAAAGGGGTGAATAACGCGTTGAAATTGGAATCACCTTTGTATGTATCCGACCTGAAATGAATATATTCACCCAATCAATATTTTTATCGCAATGAAATACATCTACATATGTAAACATAAATGTGTGGGTGCAAAACAAATATATAAATAAATATGTCTGAACACGATGAGTTTGTTAAAAATGTGTCAAAATTCTTCTTAGTGGTATTTAATACCTGAAAAGTGAGATATTAAAATTCAAATATAATATGATATGATATTCCTCTCCTGAGAGGAATAAAAAAAATTCGGAAGAACATGAATTTCCTGTGTAACTATACTTGCTTAAGTGTGTATGATTTATGTAAAACATCGCGAGACCGTCTTAACTTTTAAAGATCACGATACGAAGTGAAATGAGCACATGCTGCGCGGCAATAAACTCAGAATCTTTTGCGTTGAGTGCTCATTACTTACTGATACTTATTGTTTATGGTTCTTTTACCTGGTTAAAGTCAGCACAAACGAGTAAAAGTTATGGTAAACCATAAAAAGGAGAGGCATTTTGTCGGCTTAAAAAAAAGATTTTACAAATTTATACAGATACAAGATTTCCAGATGTTTTGGGTTGAATTTATAGGGTTAGAAGAATTTCAGAATAGATACTTGCCTACCTACCTCAGCTTAGATTGTAGGTGCTAGATGGAAAAATATGAAAACTCTTAAAGTATACGTTTTCATGAGTTTCGGGTAAAAAAGGAACAAATTATGGGTGCAAGAGGAAAAATATTTAAGCGAATTTGAGTAGAGGGGTTAAATGGAGTAAAAAGTATTGTCCTCAATGATTTTTAATTATTATTTGTCTTAGGTAACCTCAGAACGCTATTTCACAAGGTTTTTGATTTTTTGAAACGTAATAGTTACGAGTTATTATATTTTTATCGAAAGAAAGAAAATATAACGCCAACTTCTTTTTGCTTTAATTCTGATAGGGAGTCATGGAATGAGGGGAGATCCTTATCCAGTCCTATACTCGGTATACATTTAATATTTCACCCACGGTTCTGTCCCTAATAAGGGAGCCATTGCTGATGTTTACTTTCTTGACCTTGATATTGGGTTGGAGTACCCACCTGGAAGGGACACTAATGTCTTCCAGGGTGAGGTCTTTTCCATCGTAATGGCAGCGAACTTAGACATTGCTATACTTTCTGGCAGTCAGACAACTTTGATTGCTCTGAGTGGCCCTCAGATAACATCAAAGTTACTTTAAGGCTGCAGGACGTCTTAAGATAAGCTGTATATTCATAGCACGGTGTCCCTTCAGTGGGTTCCTGAGAACATTGGGATTATGGGGAATGAGAGGATGGATTTGCGAGCCAAATCCGGCTCTAGTTGTACTCTACCTTGGACAATAGCTTACTCTAGGCGTTGCCACCTCTTAGCAGTGAGGCCTCTCATCAAAGAAAATGTTCGCCATTGTTGTATATAGTAGTTGTATGTATATATAAATATTAAGCTTTTATCAGTCCATACAGAGTTAAGAGTGAACCCAGTTGTGTATCGCTCTCTAAGTTAGTAACGAGTCCAATTCTGTAGTCTTGGTCTAGCATTATTTTAATTTAATTATATATAAATATATAAGCCAAGCTCTGTGGATATCCTATGATACAAAGCACGTCATGGCAGGAAGGAGATATGGAAAGGAATTAGGGAATACGAGGAGAGCGATGCAGGTGCTGATGTATGTCACTCTTAATTATAATAATACCTGGTTTTTTGAACTAATAATAAACTAGAATTTTAACTAAAGTGTCTTTTCATTTAAAGCCAATCCTGAACATAAAAGCCGTAAAGCATCAACATAGATGGGCAAACCTGAGCAATTGAAGGTGTACAAATTTTTTTATTAAGACCCAAAAAAAAAATGATTTTCGGGAATTTATTGAAAGAAAAGTATTACATCGAATGTTTTGAAATTTCAAAGATATATTTGTGTATACACAGTAATTTTTTTTTATGAAAGGATTAAATTTTCAGTGAGCTATGCGCGGTCTCCCGGGTCAAAAAGAAAACAACCTCTTCCACTGCTGCAGTAACTGAGGACTTCAGAGAGCCTGAAATCAAAAAATTCAATTAAACTAGAAGTTATTGCCTGTACCATGAAACAGGATTGTGAAAACAAAATTAAAATC